>JBAMJV010007708.1:0-86271 GCA_037951105.1 Echinarachnius parma | reverse complement strand
CTCAGAAATAATATCAAAACCGCAACGCTCAATTCTCAAAAACTATAAATTTTCTAGTATTTTGATTTCTCACATTTTTATTTTAAAGCATTTTTTGTGTTTAATCATAACATTCGCAGCTGATTTATATTTTATTTCACATTATATTGTGTAACGCAAAGGGAAAATTTTTAAAATGTATGTTAGTGGACTAGAATCCATACACTTTAATGAGCCTGTCAACAGTTTAACAAAAACAGGCTATAATTGGTTATTTGTATCTTTACAAACCTCCTCTGAGACGAGAACCCCCTTGATGAAATCATCCATGGTCTGGTAGTCAAAGTTGTCGACAAAGAGTTCCGAGACTCGGGGTGAGCAGATTGCTATGTGCGTGTTGAGAAGGTTGTACCTCACACTCACTTTGCTCTTGCCTTTGAATAACCTCTGTCATAGAGTGGGAAAAAAGAAGGAAAAGCAATGATTTCTCAACCAATTCATTTCTCGATAGTTAATTAATCAATCAAAACTACTTATCTATCTAACCAATCTATTGACCAATAACATAGCACAGTCAAACCTGTCTTAGCAACCACCTATATCTATAGCAGTGAAACGTGCCTACAGTAAGTTGTGACTACAAACAGTAATCCCCTGCAGATAAATATAATGCTATATGGAGCCTGTCTATATAATAGAGGTCACCTGTCTACAGTGGTCAAATTTATCATTTCCCTTAGATTATTAATAAAACAGTAGTAAGATTTGGTTGATGAAGATATCAACCTGTCAATGACTGGCAGATTTTGATGAGTGTCACTTTGCTATTGCCTTTGTATACTTTCTTCTTTTTGTCTATGTATAGGAAAAAGAGTGGTATATTCTATTCAATTTCACAATAAATGGGCAAACTCACAGCTGGCACTCGAATCTCCCTCTTCTTCTGAACCCGCTGAAAGTGGGTGATTTGGCTGTTGGTATCCGAGGCAACCACAAACTCCTCCTCCCTGGATCTGGATCTGTGGCCGGGGAGGGCTTGTTTGTACACCATTGTGATGGCTGATAGCTTGTCTTTCTGGAATCGGTTTCTGTGTAAAGGGAAAAAGAACTCATTAAACGGGAAACGTTTATTTGAGCATATCTAGAGATCAGTGGAACAGTTATTAGCTGTTGGACCGTATCCAAAGCAACCACAAACTCCTCCACCCTGGATCTGGGGATCCAGGGCCCCAGATCCGGGGAGGGCTTGTTTGTACACCATTGTGATTGCCGATAGCGTGTCTTTCTGGAATCGGTTTCTGTTTAAAGGGAAGAAATAGGGATCTAGTAATATTCAAAACTTATTTGGAACTCTAGCGGTTCTTACAAACCTGAGTGTATTTGTTTAACCAAAAGAAGCATGAAACAGGTTTTGGTTTATTGAATTTCCCTTTTGTTAAAAACAATATTTACGATTGAAGTGTTCTGATTTTTAACTATCCACTGGAAAGTTATAACTGTATACAAGGTCAGTGCATTGAGTTTGCAAATATCACTTTGCAGTTTTGCTCATTACTCTGCAATATAACATCCATTTAACTTGAAATTTTCACATATTACCTAGTGGACATATATCAGATCACAACATACACATTTTACCAACCAGTCATCACTTTTTGCACATAATATGTCAACAAAGTTACTAAATGCTAAGAAAAGGCAAAGTTTTCTACTGTAATTTGCCTATAAAACTAATAGTTGTTTCCTAATACTTCTTTCCAATAGGTCATTCAACTTGAGTTTGGACACTAGGTCTCTGGTCACAAAGATGAAATAAGACTCAAATGAGATACAACCCTCTCTTTACAACCCTGCGATACTTATTATTATAGCACTCCATTTGTGTACCAATACCATGTTTTTTTTTATGCAAGCTTGTATTTACTCTGTAGTTCAATTATTAAACTTACTTGTGGGTTTCCAGCAGATCACTGAGCTTGAGGTTGGAGACCAGGTCTCCCGTGACGAGGATGAAGTGAGATCGGATGAGGGACTTCCTCTCCATCTCCCTCAGGGCCTCCCCCAGAGAGTGACATCCCTCGGACAGGATGGGCATCACCTTACACGGGGACGTCCTCTTGTTCCACTTACATTGTCTGGAAATTAAAGATGAAAAAATATTTAGTAAAACTTTGCTTCACAGACGAGGATGAAGTGGCATCTTTCAGAAAGGATGTTCCACTAACATTGTCTGGATATGAAGAAAAAAAAGAAAACAATTAGTTACATCATTGCCTCACTTCACTCGTTCTTAGAGTGAAGTAAGTTCACATGTGCCCCCGTGCCCCCCCCCCCCCCTACTGGAAGAGAGGCATCCCTCGGATAGGATGAGCATCACCTTACAGGGGGACGTCCTCTTGTTTCACTTAAATTGTCTGCAAATGAAGAAAACAAAGTTTTATTACAAGTTACAACCTAAGTTTGTGGAAAGTCATCATATTATATTGAAACACAATGTTCAATTAAGCAATTGTATTTCATGGCTAAATATTGTTTTTCGGAGGGACGGCAAAACTCATGACATCACCTCCCAGGGGGATGTCCTCTTCTTCCACATACACTGTCTGGAAATGTAAACAAAACTATGTATTTCTTCATTTTTAAAAGGATTTCCTCCATGTTTTGTTTTGGGGGGCAAATTGTTGACGGGGCATGTTCAATCAATACTTAATCCTTTGGAAAATTAAAGAAACAGAGCTCACAGTTTGTGTTCCAGATGACAACAAAATATTATGTGTTAATCAACTGAAATACTGTAACATCTCAAGAATTTTCTTAATTTTATATTTATAATTCTCTTTAGGAAGTTTATGACTATGCCCATCATATCTCTGACTGGGGTCTATGGAGACTCAAATAGTCTTTAAAGTGGACTTCCACACGATTTCAAGCTTCTAATGATTGAAAGACAGATATTCTAGGTCAATAAACACAATTTTGTATGAAAAAAGTATGATTGTGGGTTCTTATAATTGGCTTTGAAATTCTAATGACACAAATTCGCGAGCGAGCTTGTTCTATCCCACAATGCACCAATTTGTGACGTGCGACCCTCACTATGCGCCTATCTATGTTTTTACACTGCAGCGAATGTGTTCTTTTGATCGGACCAATACAATGCTCGATCATGAATAGTTTAGTCCACGATGCGCCACTCAACCGTGCCTTTGAGCATTACTGCATTGTTGAACCGTTTGAAAATACTTGCCTGCCCGAAATTGTAACACGTTTGGCTTTCATTGGAATTTGAATAGACAAAGTCATGTAAACGTAGTGCTGTAACTGACCTTGATGATCGGATCGTTTGATCGGATCGGCAACATTTTATCGATCTTTGAAATTGGATCGATGATCGGGATCGGATGATCGGCTATAAAAAAAAATAAATTTAAAAATTTTTTTTTTAAATCGTTTATTTTTTCTTTGGAAAATGATCCCCCAAAAACACAATTTGGGAATATAAATGAATACCAAAGCAACATATATCCATATTAATAAGCCCAAGGTAATCTTGTACGGGTATGCTTTCATTTCAAACTGATTACCTCTTCTTTTACAAAATTACTCACGCCGATTTTGAGCTTAGTCCCATGTGATTAATTTGGCGTAACCTTTCAGAAACACATGGGACTAAGCTCAAAATCGGCGCGAATAATTTTGTAAAAGGAGAGGTAATCAGTTTTAAATGAAAGCATACCCATACAAGATTACCTTGGGCTTATTAATATGGATATATGTTGCTTTGGTATTCATTTATATTCCCAAAATATGTTTTTTGGGATCATTTTCCAAAGAAAAAAAAACTGATTTTTTTTTTTTTTTTTTTTTTTTTTTTTTTTTTTTTTTTTTTTTTTGCCGATCCGATCTTCCGATTTTTTCTGCATGATCGGAAATCGGCAAAAACGGTCCGATCATGTATGATCGGATCGTGATCGGCATGCCGATCCGATGATCGGTTACAGCGTTATGTAAACGTGGTTATTGAATTTGCTGGCTCTGCATGACTGACCGGCTATAATGAATGACACATGCAGTGATCACAATGCAGTGGCACCGGATTCAAGCCTACTCAAGAAATTGAGCAAAGTGAGGGTGCTACGTAAGGGTCTCATGATTGTGTGCAGTAAATTTAATTATTTCCTCAGAGTTAATGACATTAGAAAAATCTCTTATAAATCAATCAAAGAGAGTCAAATCCTGAAAATATTCAAGCACATCCCTAGATTTATTTCTAATATACTGTATTTTGTTTAAACTCGTCCGGAATTCTCCTTTAACTGGTTAAGGAACAGAGTTGATATTTTTCTATTTCTTACAAAATATGGTCCCGTAGTTGGTCCGCGTGGGTGCTGCAGAATACGAAGATCTCCTGCACCCCATTGGTTGCTAGGAACTCCAACGTGTAGTCTATCACTGGGCAATTCACAAGAGGCAGCAAAGCCTGGGGGAAAAAAGAAAATGGAAATTATGAGTAATAACATTCAGAATTTTCAAGATCAAAATGTATGGCTTGCAGTTGCACTTTTTTACCACATGCGTAATTCTTGAATTGAAGCAAATATATGTTGTATTGCTGGCAAATGAAATAATCACTACGAGTATGACCATGTTCACTGATTTTCAGTATTGGTTTGCCACAAATCCAAAATAATGTGCCAACAAAACAAGGTAAGATTGCTACTGACGCCATTCTAGCGCTAGCTCTTGTTGAAAGGAAATAAATCACAGAGGTAAAAAGTATTGAAGACTGACACGGCGGGCGGCGCTTCATACTTCAATTCAATAGATTCATTTTCAATCTATCATTCAATAATATGCCTAAATTCGAACTTATAATACAATTTATAATTAATTACCAGTTTCATTTTCAAATCAAGACTTTCATTGCCAATGAATGATTTTACTTTTAGTTTTACTTTTGCTCTAGATTTTGAGAAAACAAAATATCTTCACTTCAGACTCAGTCTCAGAGTTCAGAATACAAGAAGTAACTTAAAATTTAAAGTTAAAACTTAAACTTAAAACTAATTACTTGTCTTATTTTAATTAGATTTCAAAGAAAATCTCAAATTTTATTTTAGAAGAAAATACAAAAATTACGTCTGATTTAATTTTAAAACAAATTCATCCTCCGGAATCTATCAATATATAATTACATTTGAATGAACCTGTTATAATTATAATGCAGTCAATAGCGACTACACTGGTTCACTTCATCTTCATTCAACTCAATTCAATTTCAATCACTCAATCAATGCCAATCAATGGCATGCCAATGGACAATGATGGCAGATTGTGTACGAATTCACTAACACAAAAATGTACAGGTGGGAATGAGACGACAACTGTAAACAGCTGCCGCACGTTTGTAAAAGAACAACTTTCATTGAATTTCTGTCAACATACCCGTGGTTTTTCGAGGGTCACCGGTGCGAATCTTGTATTGAAGCTGTCTGCAACAACGACCGCCTGCAAAACATCTTCTTGTTCCAAAGAACTGTCCCCCTTTCCTTTCCCTTTCTTGTTTGACATGATTGCTGTGTGCTGATGAAATCAAGTTTAATTGAATCGATCACAAAATAAAATGTTCGATCGCACCAAAAATATCAAGTAAAAAACGGGAGAGGGTAAACTATACAGGGTGCCCCCCCCCCCCCCAAAAAAAAAAAACGGGGCACTTCCCAAACTATAGTAACAAAATGATTATGTCCATCGGATAGGGTGTATTTTCTAATGAAAAACGATACCATGAGCAGTCATTTTGGTCGTGAAGTTGGTGTTAGGGCGCTGTGAGTGACACCTGTCAGGTTCACATTTTTACCAATCTTTACTAAATCAGGGCCTATAAATCGCACTTACTGCCCGTCATAGCATTAAACAACGAGCAATCAGCGCGCTATTTTTGGTGTGCATTCAGCTGTGTGCCGAGAGAATGGGCATGGTTGTTCCACGCTATGACGGGCAGGTAGTGTGATTTATCAGGCACTGACTTGGTAAAAATTGACAAAAATGGGAAGGCGTGTTACTCAGAGCGCCCTATAAAACAAAAACTACACGACCCAAATTACTGATCTTGGTATCGTTTTTCATTGGAAAGGACATCTTATCCGATGGACATAATCATTTTGTATCTTGGGAAGTGCCCAGTGTTCCGTTTTGGGGGGCCATCCTGTATAATTATATAAAAATTAAAAATTAAAAAATTAAGAAAAAAGTATAGTGTTCTAGTGTTCTAGCATGTAGTAAATTTACGGAAACATCTAAGCGACATATACAAATTGAACATATTACAGTATACACATCACATCATAATAGTTATGACTTATGAGGCAAAACATTCTTTGGAATTCAGTGGGAAATAACATTTTACGGTTTTGTTTTTAGAATCAAAGGAAAGAGGAGGGAAATTGTGAATTAGAAAGAAACAATGCCAAATCACAAACAAATATGCAATGGTATAAAAGGGGGAAGAAAACATAAAACGGAAAAATTAACTGAAGAAAATAGTAATACAATAAAGTAAAATAGCAAATAAAAATGTCATGGTAACGAAAAATTAAGAGAAAATCAAACCAAGCGAGCCAAATCGAACGAAACACGGTAGCAAAATTAATTGATAGCAAGCCATATACGGGAAGAATAATGTATTCTTTATAAGAACTACAATATATTATTTGGTATATAGATTGAAAACAAAATATATAAGTAAGAATTAAGGCTAAAGCAAGTCTCAGTAATAGCCTAGCTATAGCTGGATGGATGGATAGCTATACTGATGTATAGCTAGCTAAAGGTAGATGATATGGATATAGTATAGCCTATTTTAGATGGATCATAGGTAGCAGGGGCATCGATCCGTTTTTGCGATTGGGGGGGGGGGGGGGGGCGAAGTTTGAAAATGTTTCCAGAGTGACACTGAGAGAGCTAAACGCCCCACATTGGCATGCCCGGAAGTTTTATTATGCGCTCATTGAAAGTGTCTTGATGGCTCGAGGACCTGACTTTTGGGGGGCACCAACATTTGGGGATACTAATGGGGGTCCAGGGGGCTGAGCCCCCGGTAGCTTTTAGATTTCAGACATTTACTATCATGGGTGTTAAAATTGTATAAAATAGTGAACCTTCTCGTAACGTATTTTTAAAGGGCATAGCGAGGAAAAGATTGAGCCTTGCATGATATGGATCCACGTGATCCTGTATAGTAAGAGCCATCGATATAGTCTAGGGCAAATGTGGGGGGACATGATAATTATTCCAATTTGATTTGCGTTAAGCGCATATGGACCGAATTGACTGAAAGATATATTTCAGATTATTTTCATTTCTGTGAGATGAGGGTTTAATAAACTTCGTTTGAGAAATTGCACTGCCCAACACATTTCGAAAGGTGAGTTCCCGCAACCAAAATTAAACTTGCAATATTATGAGAAACTGATATATATGCGCGCGAAGCACGTGGCAAAAAAGAGATTTACAGTCCTTTTCAAACTAAAAAAACCCGGCTATTTTGAAGATTAATTATTGATAAATGTGTATTATCCCTCTTTGGCATTATATTACTAGATTGTTTTCTTCCTCATTTTCGGAATTATTGGGAGGGGGGCGAAATGATATGTTCGCCCCCAATATTTTCATGGGGGGGGGGGGCGACCGCCCCCCTGCCCCCCCCCCCCCCACGGATCGACGCCCCTGGTAGATATATAGATAGTTAGCAATAGAAAGTCAGATAGATAGAGATAGATAGATAGATAGATAGATAGATAGATAGATAGATAGATAGATAGATAGATAGATAGATAGATAGATAGATAGATAGATAGATAGATAGATAGATAGATAGATAGATAGATAGATAGATAGATAGATAGACATATAGATAGATAGCCGATAGATATATTATATATATATGGGGATATTAAAGAGGGATTTGACAGAGGGGAAAAAACAAAAAGGAGACAAATAACACAAATCTTTTATTTTATGTCTAGGCTAATAATTCATGTAAAAAACGAGACGGAAGGCAAAATAAGTCGCTACTAATTCATTGATGAATGAGTCATTCTTAAAAAAGAGAATAAGAGACAAAAACGAAAAATATATGGGGGATTCTTAACAATTCGATTCGACTATGCATGGGGAGCAAGCTTGATAATATCAATGTTTGCATTTTTAGTAGAAGTTGAATAACTACGGTAACTTGAATAAATATTATAGGCCGGTCGGTGATGGCGCTATTTATTTTGACACCGGCGAAATAGCTGTCATGTCGGCACAGTGTGAACGTTTGGGACACCTAAAAACCGCAAGTATGAGCACTATAAATTATGTGTTCCCGTCCGAATTTTCACTTTATTTTGGTGTGACTGATCAGTGAGAGTGTAAGAGAATATGTCAAAAAAGCAACAACCGGCTTCTCGTGACCCTGAGACCTATAAAGTCAGTGTCTTTACTGCTGCTCGGGATGGGAAGTTGTGCCGCATTAAAAAATGTTTCCAGCACTTCAACAAGGAAGAGGTCAAATGGATTGTGTCGCAAATTGTGGACAGTACGACCCCCCTTATTGTTGCATGTCGACATGGTCACATAGACGTGGTGAACTTCTTTATCGAGCAATGCAAGGCCGATATCGAACAAGTTGGATCAGTGACGTTCGATGGAGAGACGATCAACGGTGCCCCGCCGCTGTGGTGCGCGGCGGCAGCGGGGCATTACCAAACTGTTACGACTCTGATAAAACATGGCGCGCAGGTGAATCACACCACGTTCTCGAACTCAACGCCGCTCCGAGCGGCATGTTTCGATGGTCATTTTGAAATCGTCAAGTACCTTATTCAACATGGTGCGGATATTGAATTGGCAAATAGACATGGACACACTTGTCTGATGATCTCGTGTTACAAGGGACACTACAAGATCGCAGAGAATTTGCTCCACCTCGGTGCGGACGTAAACAGGAAAAGCGTACGAGGGAACACGGCATTACATGACTGTGCTGAGTCGGGAAGTCTAGAAATCATGAAGTTGTTATTGAAGCACCGAGCGAAGATGGATGTTGATGCATACGGCATCACTCCGATCAAAGCTGCAGCCATCGCAGGGCATGTGAACATAGTTGACTACCTCGTAACGCTTCACGATATAGTGAGGACAGAAAAGATAGATGCCCCCCTAGAACTTGTCGGAGCCACATTTGTTGACAAGAAGCGAGACATGCACCAGGCAATGGGATTCTGGGAGCGTGCAATGGAACTACGTTTCAACGATAAGGTGCATGTTGTTCATAAACACAAGTGCGCAAAGCCTGTTGCTGCTTACGAGTACTCTGTGGAATCGCAAAGCAGACAGGATCTCGACAACATGTTGGGAGACCCCGATGAAATGAGGATGCAAGCATTGTTGATACGGGAAAGGATTCTGGGACCCGGCACACCCCTGACACAACGTACTATATCAGATATCGCGGTGCCGTGTATGCTGACTCCGGTAACTTTGACCGGTGTATCATGTTGTGGATGTATGCCCTTGAAATGCAGCAGGAAGCGCTAGAACCTCTCAACCCCATGACACAGAGCAGCTTACTGTCGTTTGCAGAAACTATTTGCCTACATGCTGTCGGAAAGAAACGGGGAGCGGGTGTATCGACAAGTACCGTTCGGGGATGTTGCCATTGTGTACTTGAAAGGGATCGCGGAGATGAAGCGCGGCGTCGCGGAACTCCCCCATTGGCCCGCAAACCGAGAAGGAGACGACGAACTTCAACCGGACACTCCTCATCCTAATGCACCTTATGTGTCTGGTTGCCAAGCGAGACGGAGCGACAACGGAACAGTTGGAGGAGGTGAAGAAAATGACGTATCAGCTTGTCAAGCTTCAGCTACGGAGCACCCAGGGGTTTACCGTCCTCCACCTCGCGGTGGACAAATCCACCTCCTCCGTTGGGCGGTACCCCGTGTGCAGCTTCCCGGACAAGAAAGTGGTGCAGTTCCTTCTGGAATGTGGCGCCGATCCAAACCTGCTGGACATCCAAGGCAACTCCCCGCTCCACGTTGCAGCCACGAATGCCGTCACACCGGGCACGACGACGACGACAACAGCAAACGGAAACAACAAGGTGGATGGCAATGAGATTATGAGGATGTTGTTGGAGCACGGGGCTCATTGCGACTTCAGGAACTACGAGGGTCAGACCCCTCTTGACCTGCTCAAGGTGTTGTGTGACCTTGCGCCAATCAACTACACCAAGCTGCAGTGCCTTGCGGCCAGGTGTGTCATACAGAACAAGATATCCTTCAGGGGCCACATACCAAGGGCTCTCGAAGGTTTTGTTGCTATGCATTGATATTTCCGCACAAGTTTATACAGTACACATGTACGACATAAATTTGTGTTCCTTTATGATTTGTTGACTATGAACCAGTCAACCCCCTGAACAGTCAGACTTGAATGTTTGGCTTTGTAGGGGTGATTGATGAGGGGTGAATTGGTGAACCGATTCATGTTACCATAGTAACAAATGATGTTGCATACATGTCATATGCTGAAAACATTTATCACTGTGGATTGTTGCAAGTTCACACGTATGTCAAACATCGTTTTTAACTGTTAAAGTTCAATATGTTTTGAATGCCTGATCATTTTCCCCTTGAACTTTACTCTCTAGCAAGCAGGTCTGTGAAAGATGTTGTTGAGCACTACATTGCATGATCTGATGAACTGTGTATCACAATGAAGTACAGTAGGAAGAATTCTGAAGTGATGTTCAGTCAAGTTTGGAAGATGGTTTTTTATTTTTTTACAGCACTGAAAATATGAACAAATCCTTTATTCTCTTTTTTGTAATTTCTGTTTTCATTTTTTAAGAACTTAAAACAAATATAATTTATATATATATGTAAACAAAAACAAATTGAACCAAATAGTTGGAAAATTTGTGTAGTATGTGTAATGTGACATACACACTGTCCTATGACTTATATTTGTATTGTCTCCCCCAAATCTAGACCCAATCCCTATTCAATGTTCAGTCTTCCAAGATATGAGTATACATCGTTCATTTCCAACTTTCCAAGGTACATACACCATGTGTTTACTCTTGAAAGTACAATATTTAGGTATGTTTTGTATCTATCTAGATCTAATTAAAAAGAAAAATAATAAAAATATCTGCACTGCCTTACTGTACAGATTACATAAAACTATGTACTACACCTAACTGTAGCGCTACTGCTAGTATACAGTGTATTTTACTTGCATTTATAGTACGTACAAGTGCATGTCAAGCTGCATGTTTTATAAGTTGTGTATGGCTTCATAAACCCTTTGACTCTGAACTCTGAACAGACCTTGGCCCCGTTGCAGAAAGAGTTGTAATCGATGTAAAGTTGCAATTAATTGCAAGTCAGAAAATACTGCACATTTTAAACCATTCAGATTTGCAAATTTAGTCACATGATCTGACTTGCAATTAATTGCAACTCCTAGGCCCCGTTGCAGAAAGAGATACAATCAATTGTCAGCTAAGATTGATCGTAAGTCAGAAAATTTACGCGTTTCAACCAATCAGATTTGCGCATCTAGAACACGTGATCTGACTTACGATTAATCGCAACTTACAATCGATTGTATCTCTTTCTGCAACGGGGCCCTTGTCTTTCTGCAATGGGACCCTTATCCGGACATTGTCTGTACTCCATGGGTGGAATGTGTGTACATCCGCACAAATATTACTTGGATCTTATATCGGACTAAACAATGCAAAATTAGAAAAATAATCTACCATCTGGTATGCTCAACTCATCAGCTGTTCATCATTGGAAAAATATGCAGAAAATTGTTTGAAATTAATATTGAATATCAAATTATGATTATAAATATATCGTTCATGACTTTGCTTTGATTTCTTACATTGAAGCCTATTTGTGTTTATTGAAATATTGCTCTCAATTAATACTTCTAATTCTCAATTTATATTTTGAAGGTATCATAATCCTCGCTTTTACCAGCGTTTATGTGTGAATCCAATAAGTCACAAAGGGGTTATCTACTTGTTATCCCATTTACGACTGGTCGAGACAATACTTTTGCTGGGGTCTGTAGTCTATGGAAAATGTGAATTACTGAAATTTATATATCATTAAAGATCGTAAAGAGTTTGAAATACGTATGTGAACAAATTTTATGCTACCTCACTAGTAAATTTGTTATCCCATATATATGTGAAATGATCATGATTGCCGAAGTTTTCAAAAATCCATTCATTTACTTAAAAAAGAGTTTATCCTGTTAAACATACATGTGTTTACAGTACTCTGTTAGTCAAAAGATGGGCAGCTCCAGTGACTTTCTTAACATTTTGATTAATTTTTAAACATTTTTTTTATGCATTTTGTTGAAATAGGAAGCTCCTTGCTGTCTGCAGCCTTATAGCCCACACAACCACAACTTAATTGCCTAAAGTACGAGCAGATAACAAATTGTACATGTTCTGAATTACACGTAGTGTCCATTTTCAAGTATCTAGAACAGTTCAGAACTTTTAAATTTTAATCTTGAGAGTGAGAGCTGTTTTTTTTCTCTGGCAGCCCGCACGTGAACTCGGTGGCATCATTCACCCTCATGACCGCACGGACAACCACGCAAACCCGACTCCTAACAAGTTCTTTCCTCTTTGCATGGGAAAGGGGTCTACATGTATAGGGAAATGGGCATCGCTACTCACAAATACTGTATGCCCCCTACCCCCAGGCCCCCTTCCAATCATAGTCCACATGATTGTTGAAGTGTAGTCCAAAAAATGGATCCATGGTATCAATTAGTCTCGAAAGTGCTTTTCGTCGGGAAAACTTACTCAAACCACCTATAAATGTATTGCGAAACTAGATAATGTTAACTATGGTTCCTGTATGATTTTTAATTTTAGGGGGCTACTTTTCCAATCTGATGGATATCCAGAAATTTTTCACATAACATCCTACAGTGTATGGTAATTTT
This sequence comes from Echinarachnius parma, assembly GCA_037951105.1. Lineage (NCBI taxonomy): Eukaryota > Metazoa > Echinodermata > Echinoidea > Clypeasteroida > Echinarachniidae > Echinarachnius > Echinarachnius parma. The sequence continues at coordinate 73,263 of JBAMJV010007708.1, read as the reverse complement.
AGGGGCTACCTACTGATTTTAAGGGGGCTATTTTGAAAATTTGGGGGCAAAATCGCTCACAGCCCCCTTATATTTCCTACCCTGGGGGCAACCCACAGTGGCATTATAAGTTATAACGTACACTGTTCATTTTTTGTACTGTTAACCCATTCAAGACTGTTTGATTTTGGTTTTGTATATCATTCCCATACACCCCAGCCCAAGTTATACATGTATTTTGGAGACTAGATCTGAGTGGGTTATGTTTGTTTGCAACACGTGATTTTAGCTTATTTTGTGAACATGTTTATAACCCATTCAGGACTGGTCCCTAAAATACTCCGGCTGGGTTCTATGGTGAATGTATGCAACATTGTACATGTATGTAACCAAACTCACAGTGACCTGTTTTTTCTCCAATACGATATGGGAATAATTGATAACTTCCCATACTTTGGACCCGCGTCCGGACTCGATAGAGTCCAAAGCATGGGAAGTTATCAATTACACTCATAGCGTACCGTGAAACATATATGAGAAACATGCCATTCAAATCATGTACTAGTATTCAGTATTGCACATTTAATGTTTATTCCATTTTGAAAGGGGGGGGGGGGGGGGGGTGGGTATGCATCTATTTTGAGAATACATAATTTTGTTTACTCTGCTCATGAAGACTGCGATATGCAGTTCTGTAGGACTGTGAGGCCTGAGGTACCGTACAGTTATATCCTAAATTATGTAGATCCTAAAAGAGTACTGCAGTTAGTTCAACAGGCAATGTGTTAACCACCCTCGCACATACAGTATGTATAGCAGAGGGTGCTCCTTACCCCCAACCTCTCAACTTCTTATCATCTCGTACCCCTCTCTCTCTTCCAATGGGATATCATAGTTCCCTACCCCACGCCCCCATTCTTGTCATGTAGCAGACGTTGCCCTCTTAGAGACCCCAACCCCACACATGTACACTTTTTATGAAAAGGGTGGTTAGTGGATAAAATCCCCCAGTCCCTCCTCCAGCGCAAGAGCCCCACCCCCCCCCCCCCCCCCCACCCACCCTTAGCCTTTTATAATCCTGTAGCAAGTGTTGCCTCCAAACTCTCACATTCACTTTCTGTGTAGAGGGTGGTTGAGGTTGGGGACACATTTAGCCACATACATGGTATTTAGATGGATTAGTTACCACCTGATCTCCCTTCAAATTGAGTCACCCCTCAGTATGACTGGCTGCCCTTGGTGCCTGGACGGCCAAGCGAGTAGATATAGCGACCTACTTTGGGTGGATCAATGAACTAGTTTTGCACCAAAATCCGAATAAAAAATTAATACAAATAAAGGGCTGCTCTTCAAGTTTGGCTGCATTGAAATAGCATCCTGTAATTTGTTATGCATCGAGAGTTACTCCGACCATTATTCATGAAACCACACTTTGTGGCTTTTATAGTTTCATTCTAAGTCTATTTTTAGATGCTAGGGCTAAGTTAAAAATGCAAAATGCTGACCCAAATTTGACCTTTACTTGCCAATGGCAATTAGCGATGTAGCACAATGCTATTTGTAGTTTCATTATTTCTCCATAGACCCTATAGACAGAGTATTTTTGGGATAATTTTGTATTTTTTGTTGTACTTATTTTTTTGTGCACCGTGTTCAGGAGTTAGTTGCGCACCGTGTTCAGGAGTTGCCTCTTCACGTACCTTTATGGTTTGAGTAACAAACTTGTATGTATGTGATGAAAGAACACAGTATACACACAGTCATGTACAATGTACTATTTACCTCTCATTGGTATCATGAAGGAGGTAGAAAATAGTACAATTTGGAAATAGGAAAATTTTCATTTCATTGTGCATGCCCTTTAATTTGAAACAGCACTGATTTTTACTAGATCTCTCATTAATCTCTTCCTTGAATATGGTATTTCAGGGGAACCTTTTTAAATATCGAGCTCTGTTATAAAACCAGGTAATTTTACAGGTCCAGATTCTGTGTATATATGTATTGTTTTAAAACCCTGATGCAACAAGTTACCCGATATGTAATTCAATGCATTTGAGGTTTCACTGTGTCACCAGGTACTTTTTTTCTGTTTTAGTATTGATTTTGTGATGTTGTACGCACATTTACATACACATGACTGTGTATCTATTTTACTGAAATCCATCCGTGAAGTACGTGTCAGAAAAGAAACTCATTACCGTGTGAACCCAAAAGATTTATTGGGATTTAAGGACCATGAAAATGTCAGCCTTCTCCAGGGGGAAAAAAAAAACTACATGTTTTGTTTAATACAAAGGATTTATGTTCCGAATACAATGCCATAGTTGTGAACAAGTCACATACTTATTTTAATGAATATAGAGCATTTTTGTTGTTTTCAGGTTATATTTTATGTACAGGTTTGCATGCCCGTTTGCAGCATGAAGACTGATAGCACTTGATATTCTGTTGAAATTTGATTGTTTCTTTTTTCTTCCAATGTTTACATGTTTATGGGCAAAAGAATATATTTCATCGTTACTCTATTTTTACTGTAAGAGGTGTTGATTTATTTATGTACTTTTTATAATATATGTCACGTATTGAATCTACATGTACATGAAATGTATTTTTCTTTGAATTATTAAGCACTTTACCTAATTTTTCTTTGAATTAGCACTCTTATTGTGCATGTGTACACAAATGAGATTGCTTGTTTAACTGGGAATGTTGTACTACCGTATTTGATAGCAATTTTAAACATATAAATATATACAGAAATGTATCTATGTCACTGTTATACCACAACTGGGTCCATCCATATTCATGAAACCCCACTAGTTTAGTTCCATGTTTGACACGTACAGTATGTATGCAACAAGAGAGCTTTTAGTTGCCAACTAGAGTTGCAATGGAACTTTGGCAGGGCTCGACACTAGCACTTGCCTGCTTGCCCGGGGCCAGTAAAAATTGGTGTCGGGCAAGTGAAATGTCATAAATTGTCTGATTTGCTTGCCCAATTGGGCAACTATAAGAGAACAATGTAATTTCTTACATCTAAATCTCATCAAGAAGTTAAAGGTCAAGTAAATTTTATATTGGGGCAAGTAAACCTTCCAAATTTATGATTTTACTTGCCCGAAAGGGCCAATAGAGAAAAAAGTTAAGTGTGGAGGCTTGACTTAGGACATACATGTACATGTGTAGAAGGCTTATCCAGCTAACTTTAGATGACAACTAAGAATACTAGTAGTTCCTCTATCATCCCTAATACAAAAGCATGGGACTTAGCTAGTACTAGCTTTTCATGATATGGATTCAGGATTTATTAAAAAAAATAATAATTACTATCCTTTTACTCAGATATGCTTTGTTCCTTCTACGTGCATGTTGACAATGTGTTACAGATATATACAGCATGATAATGTTCTGAACACTGAACAGCCCACATTATCTATGCCAATGGCATATTACATGGGCTTCAATAATTCAATTTTGATTATTTTTGTTTTTATTGTTTTTATTTATGTTCTCCCCCCATGCACATACATCTTGACACATGTGTGACTGTGTGTACATTCTGGCATGATATAAATGTAGGGATTTTAATATGTGACCTTACACCACAAAACGACCAATAAGTCAGGAAAAATGATTTTGCTGATTTTCACATGACAATAAAGTAGAAGTCATTACCTTTAAAATGGTACATAATTTGTCAAATTTGGACTTAGAAAACCGTCTCTAAATGAGTGCCAAACATTTAGAAGATGGCTGAAACAGTTTTAAAGTTACGGAGAGAACGGGCCGCTTTAAAGGTCAGCGTCCATTTAAGCACTGTAATATGATCATTTTCATTTGAAGAAAAATCATATTTACAACTGATTTCTGACGCTCAAAATTTCACAGAAGGTAGATTAAAGGGAAGTGCCAGTAGTGGAAAATAACTTTATTGACCAAACTAATTGATTAGTATTGTTGAAGTAGCAAAAAAAGGGGGGGGGGGGGGGGGTGTGGAAAAATCAGAACCTTAGTATCGTTAAGTGCAGAAATATAAGTTAAAACGTTTATGAAAGCCACTGACATTGAGCCTAAATTCACTGTCAGTTTGGCCCGTCTGCGCTGGCCACATAGATACGCTCGTTCGAACGATTCGCTCTCGCGAATTACCCTCGCGAATTACTATGTGCGCATTTGTCATAGTAATAACGTACAACCATCGGCGAGATATCAATCCGCAGCGGATAAGCTTTATAATTTACCAAATATATCAATTAGTAGGCGGTTTCCAGGCCAAATTTGTATCATCCCGTATTAGTAAAAACATATTCTTTCACATGATTGGTAATAAGAGCGTACATTTCATTTTTTTTGTGTGGGGCGTTTCCCACTACTGGCATTTCCCTCATTTAGGAAATATCAAAATCCTGAATTTCATACTTTAAACAAAATTTGACTATTTTAGCTAATAACAGACGGTAAATTGCCACTTGGTCTACAACCATTTGGTCTATTCCCATTTGGTCTACTAGAAAATTATGAATCTGGCGGCTTAATTACGATTATGATTATGGATTATGGTTATGGTAAGGGTTAGGGTTAGGGTTCTGGAGGCATCAGGTAGTAGACCAAATGGGAAGTAGACCAACTGAGATTAGACCAAGTGAACATAAACCTAACAGACAAACTACCATGGCGACATAACGGTCGTTTTGTGGTGTGAGGTCACATATTTAGTTTGTAAATTAGGTTTCAAATGCATTAAATATGCATAATTTTGAAAGTATGCAATCGATTATTGCATGCATATATTTTGAGGATGTACTGAAAATTGAACTATTAGATGTGCAGTTGAGGAAAAAATTTGTATTTTAATTTGATGGCTTATAATTTATGTACATATTATTAATTATATCAAGACAAAAATGCCACAAAGTGTTCTGTATGCAAATGTAGACTAAAGGTTTGCAATATTGACATTTATAGGAAAAGGGGTGTTTATCTCGTGAATAAAACACTATAAAAATCTTGAGATTATTGTTTCAATACTTTCTTCATTTAGTCTCTTACATGTATTTAAACTATTCAAGCCACTTAGCCATTTACATTTGATCTGACTGTATTGTGTTCCTAACCCGTTGCAGAAATAGTTGCAATGGATTTTACAGTTGCAATTAAATGCAAGTTAGATCATGTGACTAAATTGATTGCAAGTCTTTCTGCATGGGGATGTTTCACAAAAAATTTAAGTTGAACTTAAAGGGTACCACCACCCAAAAATAATATTCTTATTATAGAAAGGTACCATCTTTAGTATTCCATTCCTTCAACAAGTTCACAAAAATATGTTTTCAGAAAAAAATATATAATTGGAAAACGCATCACCATTCTCAACCATGCGTTCATGCGGTCTGAATTGCATAGACTATATGCGTGCAGAGCCAGAGCGCACTGTGCAGAGCAAATGAATCATCCGGGAATCTATTGACGTACGCGTGAAAGCATTGGCCCACTCGCAAATGCTTGGCCCGTATGGAACCAGGAAATAGCAGTGGTTCCGTAAGTGGTGGAAATTAATTGCTTTGTTTATGAATTACACAACCTTTTGCAAAATGTTGGGTATCTATTTGACATCACAAAACGGTACCAAAACATATAATAATGTGTTGTCCTTTGCCTGGTGGTTCCCTTTAAATTTGAAGTTAGACTTTAGATTATGGAAAATTATTTGTAGCCCAAACATATTCAAAAGCTTATATTTGAGACTTTCAAGAAAGTTAATTATATCAAGAATATTATTCCCTAAAATGGGACATGTACTGAAGTTTTTTTTTTTATGCCTCCGCAACGAAGTAGCCGGAGGCATTATGTTTTCGGGTTGTCCGTCCGTCCGTCCGTACGTACGTCCGTACGTACGTACGTCCTGTTCGCGTGATCGCGTTATCTCAAGAACCGATTAACGGATTTTTACCAAACTTGGGTCATGTATGTATCTTGGGGGGCCAATGATCTGATTAGATTTTGGGGTCATGAGGTCAAAGGTCAAAGGTCACAGAGCTCATTATATATGCAAAAATAGCTCGTGATCGCGTTATCTCAAGAACGGATTGACAGATTCTGACCAAACTTGGTACATGTATGTATCTTGGGGGGCCAATGATCTGATTAGATTTTGGGGTCATAACGTCAAAGGTCACAGAGCTCATTATATATGCAAAAATAGCTCGTGATCGCGTTTTCTCAAGAAGGGATTGACAGATTCTGACCAAACTTGGTACATGTATGTACCTTGGGGGGCCGATGATCTGATTAGATTTTGGGGTCATGAGGTCAAAGGTCAAAGGTCACAGAGCTCATTATATATGCAAAAATAGCTCGTGATCGCGTTATCTCAAGAACGGATTGACTGATTCTGACCAAACTTGGTACATGTATGTATCTTGGGGGGCCAATGATCTGATTAGATTTTGGGAGTCATGAGGTCAAAGGTCACAGGGCTCATTATATGTAAAAGTAGCTTGAGATTGGAAATCTCAAGAACTGAATATCAGATTTCAATCCAACTTGATACCTGAATGTATAATAGGGAACAATTGTAGTTATTAGATTTTGGGGTCATGAGGGCAAAGGTCAAGGTCACTTATAGCTCATAATTGTGATACGTCAAGATCTAAAAGACAGAGTACCATCAAAATTGAGTTGACAGAATTAATTCTGTGTACATGTTGATTTGGGCTTGACATAAATAAATTGCATTAATGGCGGAGGCATCATTTTCGACTGCGCACAGTCGAAGATCCATCTAGTTTTTATTAATATTCAATTAAAATCATCTGATCAATATCATAAAATAAATAGCTTTCCAATAATTGGAAGTATAACTTAGTTTAAATTCGATTTAAAATCTATTTGATCTGCAATATTGTCCCCTGGTCTTTTACCCCTAAAGGGATCTAATAATTGTGTTGAAAAAACTAAGGAAGGGTTGATACAAAATGTATTTCTGTGATCTGATATTCCCACTGAGTGATGTGTGAAAAATGATGAGCAAAACAAAAACAAAGTGATATTTTGCAATTGAACTATTTCACAAACTTTGTACAGGGTCGAAACTCTCCATGGGATTTCAAACCTGAACATTGAAATCATAAATATCTTTTATATATCCCCCCAAAAAAAATAATTGGAAAACTAAAACCTGTTCCATTCCTCTATTGGATTTGAATACAACAAGGTATGAGAGACCTGCTAGAGTTCTAAGTATTAAAGTTCTGTAGATTTTGACAATGTTACTAGGTCCCTTTAAAGACCCCTTACCCTGTAATACCCCTTTGATCCCACCTGTGAATCACATTTTACCACAAACGCATAATCTGTCCTGAGCAATCTAAAAATGGACACAACAGCACCATAATTTTGACCATTATATTCTCTGAACAAGTGTGTCATAAACCACAACAGAATAATGTATCAAACCTGTCCCGTCGACATACAAGATTGGGGCCGGGGCTGGGGCTCCAGCCTCCAGCCCACCCCAATATTTTGTTTTAAACATTAACTTATTTGGGCCAAACTGCATGTTGCGGATACTACAATGTATATCCGCAATGAGTAATATATAGCATCATTGCATGTTTCTTGTATTGGGGAAAATAATCTTTTTCTTTTCTTTTCTTTTCTTTTTTTTTTTTGGGGGGGGGGGGGGGGGGTGAACATCATTAATTTTGGGGCAAAATCATCTACTTGTAGTATTAGGGCAAAATTGTCTCATTTCAAATGTGAAAGAGTTCAAGATGCAAAAGGTCATTGAATTGGTAGTGAATTAGGTACAATGTTTTTCAATACACATACACAGTCAAGCCTGTGTATAGTAACTATCTAAGGGAAACAAGAAGCTGGCCACAGTTAGGCCACAGTTAGTAGACAGGTGATCTCTATAGACAGGTTCCATTTCGGTGGCCACTATAGGCAGGTTGGCTGTAATAGACTGGTGGCCACTAAGACAGGTTTATAAACTGTACTAGACACTAGGCTACTGCAATATGGTTCATGCTAAAAGGTCACCAATGAAACTCCATCCACCACCAACCTAGTCCTAGTCTAGAACTCTATGTGACCTTTAAAGGGATATAAAGTAACATTGTCCAATCCTCAAAATCCTACTGGAATGCTAGCAGTTCTCTCATACCTTGTTGTATTTGTATTAACAATAGAAGCATGGGATAGTTTTTGTTTTTTTCAAATTTCCCTTTTGTTAAAAAGATATTTACGATTGAAGTATTCAGATGTTAAAGGGAAAGTTGAGTTTTGGTAGAGAGGGCGCTAGACTACTTAATTGGTTTGTGAGGTAATGAAAAACTGAGTGTAAAATTTGAAAGAGCATAATATTTAAACAATAAAATCATCTTTGTTTGATCAAAATCGGTTCAGAAACGGCTGAAATATCCATAAATATAACAATTTGTAATAAACCCGGGGCCCCGGGTTTATTAGAGAATTTTGAACCAGCCGTTAAAAATTCAAAAAAATGCTTCCTCTTTTCAAAAAGTTACAAAATAGGTATTTAAATAGTTGTTGGTTATTTCTCTATCTAATCACTATTTCAACAAAGCATCACATGCACAATATTTTATTCAAAATGGTTGAAACCGATGAGTGTTTAGAGAGCGCCCTCTTACGTTTTAACGGCTCTTTTTTAATGATAACATGATCTTTACTACGTCATTTGTAATTTTGTGTTCCTTTCTAGTTATACCCATTACATTTTCAGTAATGGGTATTACAGAAACATGGTTAAAAAATAATGACTCATTTTATAACATTGATAATTATTATTTTCTTGCTAATGGAAGAGAGGCAAAACGAGGAGGTGGTGTTGGTCTGTATGTGAGACATGATTTTAATTTTATTCATAGGTCTGATATTGATATAAATACAAATTTTATTGAATCTATTTTTATAGAAATTTTAAATTGTAGAAAAAATATTATTGTTGGTGTGATTTACCGTCCACCTAATCAATCTGTGCAATTATTTTTAGAAGCATTTGAAAATATATTGAAAGTTGTTAATAGTCAAAATAAGTTATTGTTTTTAATGGGAGATTTTAATCTTAATTTATTGGAATATACATCTTGCCATAGTGTGAATGAATTCTTAGACATTTGCATGACCAATTCTATGTATCCTTTGATTCACAGTCCAACACGTGTTGCTGAAAACTCACTCTCATTATTAGACAATATACTTACTAACAGTCCTGATGATATTTTCTCAGGGGTCCTTTTGTATGATATTAGTGACCATTTACCAGTATTTAGTATTTTTAGTACCCAGGTTAAAGTTTCTACTCAACCCAAAATTATAATACGACGTATAATTAATAATGAGAATATTGCACACTTTATGACTGAAATTAATAACACAAATTGGACTGTGAATGTTAATGATGCAAATGTTGCTTATACTATATTCATTAATAAATTTATGCAAGTCTACAATGAATGTTTTCCTTTACAGACATGTGTCTCAAGCAAACCTAAGAATAAACCTTGGTTCACAAGTGCTTTGCATAAACTATGTTCTAAAAAAAGTCAACTTTATAAAAAATATTTGAAGAATAAGTCTGATTATAGAAAAAGGGTATATAATAAATTTAGAAATAAAGTGACAGAAGAAATTAAAGAGGCGAAACATAAGTTTGTTAAAAATAAATTTACTCAAGCAGCAGGAAACATGAAAAAAGTTTGGACTGTTATAAATGATTTACTGGGTTCCAAAACAAATATAAATGTATTACCTCACACTATGAAGTGCAATAATCAAACTTTTAATGGGGAAGATGCAATTAGTAATGTTTTTAATAATTATTTTATTGATATTGGACCAACACTTGCATCTACTTGTGAACCGAATGGTAATTATATGTCACATGTTGAAAATAATGATTCAAGTGCCTTTTTTAAACCATGCACACCGAAGGAGATTATTGATATTGTATGTAAACTCAAGTCTGCAAAAAGTCCTGGTCATGATGGAATAGATGGTACAATTGTAAAGAAGGTTATTCATGTTTTATGCTTCCCTTTAAGTGCAATATTCAATTTATCTCTTTCAACTGGTATATTTCCTGATCAAATGAAAATTTCTAAAGTTATTCCAATTTTTAAGAACGGTTTGAAAGAAGATATTGCAAACTATAGGCCAATTTCGATACTCCCCTTCTTTTCAAAAATACTAGAAAGATGTGTATATAATCGCTTATATAATTTCTTGGAAAAGTGCAATATTATTACTAATAATCAATTTGGATTTAGGCCTGGGCACTCCACGTCATCTGCATTGACAGAATTTTTATATAAAGTTTTAAAAGCCATGGAAAATAAGGAAATAACGGTAGGCTTGTTTTTAGACTTAAGTAAGGCATTTGATTCTTTGGACCATACTATACTGCTAGATAAACTTCAACATTATGGAATTAGAGGAGTTCTTTTACACTGGTTTCAAAGTTATTTATTTGATCGTAAGCAGTATGTGAAAATTAGTGATACAGAATCTCAGTTATTAACCGTAAAATGTGGAGTGCCACAAGGCTCAATCCTTGGCCCGTTATTGTTTATATTATACATTAATGATATTGTCAATGTTTCCGATAAATTACACTTGATTTTGTTTGCGGATGACACCAGCGTGTTCATGTCCCATAGCAGTATTGATATCCTCCTACAGACTTTTAATCTGGAAATTGTAAAAATAGTAGATTGGTTGAATAATAATAAACTTGTGCTTAATCTTAATAAAACTAATTTTATGTTATTCTCAAATAAAAATATTCTACATGAAAATGTTGTGATTAAAGTTAAAGATATTGTAATAAAAAGAACCTCTCAGGTTAAATTTTTAGGGGTTACACTGGATGATAAGCTTACTTGGAATGAACACACTGGTGCCATATGCAATAAACTTTCTAAAACTATTGGTATTTTTTATAAGTTAAAATCATGTTCGAAAGAGATACTAATGATGTTATATTATGCATTCTTCTTGCCACACTTAATTTATTGTATACAAATATGGGGCAATTCCAGCAATAAAAATAGTCTAAGGTTATTAAAATTGCAAAAGAAAGCAGTCAGAATTATTTCTCATAGTACTTATCTTGCCCATTCAGAACCAATTTTGAAGAGTCTTAACGTTTTAAATGTAAATGACACATATACTTTTCACGTTGCAATATTCATGTATCTTTGTTTTAAACAAATATTGCCCAAATCCTTAAGCAATCATTTTAAATTTAATAATAATGTGCATACATATTCTACAAGAAGTATGAATGATTTTAATATACCCAAAATACGATTATCAGTCTTTCATAGATCTATATTTTTTCAGGGTCCAAAATTGTGGAATAATATACCCCCTGAAATAAAAGTATGTCAGACTTTGAATTTATTTAAGAGAAGATTCAAACAATATTTGCTCTCTAAGTACACCTAGCCAGGCATTTGTGTGTGTGTGTGTGTGTGTGTGTGTTTGTGTGCAATGTAGAGTAGTTTTGTAATTATGATGTATCTGTATCTGTGTATTTTTTGTTTTTTTTAGTTTTTTTTTTGTATACTTTGGAATCGCTTTCATAAGGCCTTGCCTTTCTTTTGATTCCAAACACTTTACTTTGTAAATTATATTTTCATTGTATGTTTGCTTTTTAAAGTGTTAAATAAAATTTGAATTGAATTGAAAAAAAGTTATAACTATTAGTTTGTAATGTAATGATGCAAGTTTTGGTTACTAAAATTCACTTTCACTAAAACTGTAGGCCTACTCTCCTTACCAGAACTCAACTATCCCTTTAAACTATACACTGGATAGTTGTAACCGTGTACAAAGTCAGTGCAATGAGTTAGTGAATATCACTTTGCATTTTTGCTCATTACTCGGCCATATAACGTCCATTTAACTTGAACATATTTCACACAATACCCAGTGGACATATCAGATAACAACAGTACACATTGTTTCAACCATTCATCACTTTTTGCACATGCCAACAAAGTTTACTAGATCCCTTTAAGAAATATGACTTATAGTCAAACTTGACATTTCCAGATGATCATCCAGTTAGAAATCTAATCCAGGGCAAGGTCACAGAGTTTGTGAATCAACGTCTTCGCTAGGGACGCTGCGTGTTCATTGGCTCAAAGCGAAACGAGGGTCCGGCTGAATGCCAATTTCTGGGGGCGAATTTTTATGAATGAAACCGCAGGATTTTGATATTATTTCCTCTACAACCATGTCCGTTGCCAAGTTCTGGCTCTCAGCTGAGCGAAACGTGCACGACTTCAAAAACATGTCACACGTATCCCATACTGTTACCATAGCAACAACTGTTGTAAACAAAAGTCATGCTAGAAAGTGTCCACATTCATTAAATACCTTATAAACCAGTACTGGCTTATATATTGAATATATTGCAACTTATTGCATCCTACCATCCCTTCCTTAATTCAATTTCAATTAAATTGCATAGATTCTTTTCATTCGTTTATGAAAAATTCTTATGTTTACTTATATGCATAAATAGGTGCATTCGATAAAGATAATAAAATTGTTACATTCAGTCATATCATAGTCTTTTTTTTTAATATATACAAATTTCAATATAATTATTACTTTATATGCAGAATTATACGTTTCTGATGAAAAAGGGGCACTGAATTGGTGAAGATAAACAATTCCTTAGTTTGCAGGATTGGTTGACATTTGAAACTGGAACACGTCCAGCGGAAATATATACTGAATGCTCATGATTATGTTTGTGGCTGGGCATACGAATTATGTGGTTTTCTTATCTTCCCTGTGGTATCGGTGATAAGAATCTCCATTGCATATATAAGTCGTGTATTTCTTATTCCAACCATTAGAAAAGGTGGCCCCCAACATACAACTCAATTAATTATTTGGTGCAGACTTCGGTGCCACTGTTCTTGGCATTTCTAAATTGAAATACAGTATATATTTATTTTTCTCAAATCATGATATTTGTCTGGATCTGTTCATTTCGGTTTACATGACATTAACTCCGGCGACATTTAATTGGTCCACTTTCAACTTTTCATAAACCAACAAATTTGATTTCTAAGAAATCTAACCCTAACCAAAACCCTAAACCTTCTCCCAAACCAAGGCCTAACCCTAACCATGACTAAAATGATATTGAAAAGGGTTTCTGTGAAGTACGGCCCTTAGAAGAACTTTGTAGATCAGTGGTTTGTTTGTTTGTTTCGTATGACATATATGCACATTTATAAATTCAAGTCTAGGTTTCTCAGCCAGGTCAGAGCAGCATCTGTTGTCTGATGAATCCCCTCAAAACTATCAGGGAAACATCGGAGAGGGCAGTTGTTTACCACATGCTTCACTGTCTGGTCTGGGTTCCCGCAGTCACAAGCAGGGCTGTCTTTCATTTTCCATCATCGGTTGAGATGATGGGCTGACCTTGCATGGAGTGTTCTTATCCTGTTCAGAGTCACCCATTGCTTTCTGGGGAGGTTGAACCCTGCTGGCTCTGACGTAGGGTCCTGTACAAGGTCATGGTTAGGGAAGTCGGACTCTGCCCAGGTTTTGCGCCATTCTCCTTTCAGGTCAAACTCTTCTAGAGACTTTGCAGAAGTCCAAAAGGGTGTCCGTGATTTGAGGCGCATTTTGGGTAGGTTTCCTAGGTCTTCGTGGAAAGGTAGGTCTGGGTTGGTGGAGGTGCGGTGTAGTTCCTTGATCAGCGGTGTAGATCAGTGGTTAGAGCACGGGTCTTGCCATCCGGATATCTTGTTTTCAATTCCCGATGAAGCCCTCTTATCTTTGCTCATTTTCATTTATTTAAAAAGATAAATGCACTGATAAACCCAAAGAGGACCCAAATTGTCTCGGGAGCACATGTTTGTGTCACTGGTTGATTAACGATTCATATTTGAAATCGTCCAGAATATCTCTTGAGAACAGAGTGCAGAAGCAGTGAGCTAGGTCACAACATAGTAATGGTTTTAACAACTTGTCTTTTGATTACAGGCTTATGGTGATGGATTAGAGCTGGACGATTGCCTTCTTAGCAACTGCTGGGTCAGAAATTTCTGGCTTGCCCGACATTGTTAAGAGCCATTACGGCATTACCTATGCTATGCCTACGGCAATGAATAGCTGTGATATCACATTTCGGTACTCTATATAGCTAAGGGCAGCAATTTCTGCCTACTAATTGAAAATTCTTGTCCCCTCACCCCCGCCCCCCCCCCCCCCCATCTTACTAGTCCCCCTCTTTTGCGTTAGGTGCTATAAATAATTGAATTATACTGTGAATACTCTATGGTAGCCGTCACCCATTCCCTTTAAAATTGTAGCATCCCATAGACGTTGTACAGTACTTATATCCCACCAGGTTCCTGCACGCAAGGGGTTAACTCTATGGGGAATATCAACAAATCTGGAAAGCAAAATGGTATTGATGCCAACGTAGAAGTGAAATGAAGGGCAATCAATCCGCCACGTACCCATGCATGCCACACAAGATTCACAGGAAATTACCGAGCAAATTCAATCGGGGTTCATTTGGGAAGAAAACAAAGTGGGTCGCCGCCATGCACGCCTGCCCACGTATCCATGCAGGAAGAGCAGTCTCGATATCAGCTGGGACTGCGTCCAAAAACTGTTATTTCCCCATCCCAGTGGCACTACTCCCCGGGGGGTTTTTCACAAAGATCCTAAGTTGAACTTAACTCTTAAGTTGGACTGAAAAATTATGGAAAGCCATTAGTTTCTTTTTTAAATTGTTGTAAAAATTCTTTTGGAAGTCATACATTTTGTATTTAAATCGTTGATAATTTTAATCATCAAGGAGATCTCTTGTCTTATTAAGGCGCCCTTTTGGTAAGTTTGACCGAGTGTTTTCTAAATTTATTTAGACTGGATGCATATACATCAATCAACTCAAAATCATTTCCCAACTCACTTCAAAATTCAATATAAACATCACAGATCTTGGTTATTTTGAAGTCCTGCTTTGTCGTAGAATGACTGAAACAAACACTAAAACTGAACTTCGTACTTGATCTCTCAATATGTATTTATTTTTTAGCAATTAGACATTTACCATTACCATTTTACAAATGGAGATTTATATTCAAATTAAAATTGATATAATTTAAGTGGTAATCTCTTTATATTGCAACGCACACTTTCATTGACCATTTCATTTTGTTATGCTCTTAACGCTTTTTGAAGTACATAAAGATAAACACAAGAAGAAGTGGCCAATATAGTGCTAGCATTTTAGAACATAATTTCAAGAAAATAGCATCAACAATATTTGTGACAAAGAACCAAGTTCTCTTGAATATAAAATATATATATAAACTTTAAACAAAGTAACAAAATATGGAACAATTCAATAATATACAGATTAAATGCTTTGATATAAAATATAATATCACGCTTCATTCATACAGAAATGCTGCAATATGAACAATTAACTAAATATAATATATTGGTGTACAAGTGCAAAAATGAAGGCAGCATTATAAAAATGAAGCACCAATAATACTTTTGAAGGCAATACAGGATTAAAAAAGAAAGAATTACATGTTTGAAATTGAACATTAAAACACATTCAAGTTTGTTTTCCAAACTAACAAAAATCATACTCCAACAATAAACACAAATAATGTCACTTGATGTAATGAATCGTTTTAAACTCAAGAAGCAAATTTTATGGGTTAAATAAAGCAAACGCACATAACTTACCAACTCCATTAATTTGCTATAGCTAGAAGTACTTCTAGACAAATAATTAAGAAATTGATATTCTGAGTGAGCCAATGTTCTTTTTGTGCACAATTGTAATAGTTTTACTTTATTTGAAACTAAAATATAAAAAAAATATAAAAAATATTTTTTTAAATTTTTATAATTGGATCAGAATGAAATGAATGCTCCCTGGGGAGTTACAATTGCACACTATTATGTACTGGATTGAGTGGTACCCATGCATGCAGTGACCAGGGGTTATACATGTTACTACAGTCCTGTTTCCAATCGTCAATGTGAAAGTGATCATTTGTCTCTATCTTACTCGTAGAGCATTCTTGAATAGTGCCCTCTTGTGTTACATGACGTACAGTTTACATTTTGTTCTCACTATTTGTTTGCCAGCTGGGGGTAAAGAAAAACAGATGTTGCTGAGGGAATTGTTCATTATGCCCATGGTTGTAACATACATCATATACAATGCTGTATCATATATGAAATGTGAATACACTTCATCCCTTTATCTCCCTGCAAACAAAATAGTACACATGGGCCATTCTTGGTCACGTGTGTGACCCAAAACATGACAAATTTTGAAATGGGATGCTTATATTTCAGTAAGTGTGAGACTATAATGATTTTTACTTCATATGTGACTTGAATATGTTGTAGTCTTTCAAACTTAACACAAAAGATTTTATAAGGATTACGTAACTCAATGTCAGAGGTCAAATGGCATGGGTCACGTGTGTGACTTCGCACGGAGCGCTTTTTTCATAACTAAATTTCATTTGGAAAATTCTTTAAAATATGAAAAGCTATAATGTTCATCTTATTACCAGAGAAGTACTATACATTTGTAAGTACAACAATAGCAATGAATGAGAATTATATCAAACCGTTGTTTTTTATAGTACTTAATTATGTGGCAACGTCTGGTCACGTGTGTGACATTTTGGGGTGGTCACGTGTGTGACATGTACAATATGAGTGGAAAAATGGTAATTTTATAATATCGGGTTTAGAAAAGAATGAAAGGTTGAATTTTTACAAAGTTGGTATCAACCTGTACAGAAAAGTGAGAAGAATGAGCTTGCTAATTTCCTTTTGATATCTTGATTATTTTCTGAATTAAGATTATTAGAAAAATATTGAAATATGTAAATTTATGCAAATGAGTAAAAAAGTTTCATTTTAAACTTCAAATCATGTATTTCATGAAACTTTACACATGGATCATTCCAAAAATGGAACAAAACTACAGAAAAATAAAACTTCAATTTTTCCGAAAAAGTTTCACTTTTCAAAGAATGGCCCACATACTAAAATATCAATTGGATTTGCCTTATTTTTTCTAAGGGATTATATGTTCATGGCTATATTTTGATATATAAATTGGATGTTTATTTAGAGTACATTACATGATTCACTGTTCACATTTGTTGTGTGAAAAGAAAAATAGGGGAACAAATTGTTCATATGCCCATGGTTTCTCATACGTACATCATATATAAAATGTTTTAAATTTAATATAGTTCATAGTAAAGTGGATACATTTGTCCTTTCATCTCCCTGGGAGAAAATGGTACAAATACAATAATAAATATCCATTGGATAATCTCTATCATTTTGTAAGGGATTACATATTCATGGGAGTATTTTTTTACATCAACTGCATGATTAAATACAGTGCATAATTCACATTTGACACAAGGTTGACAGATTTAAAATGACAGTGGCAACATTTATCAGAATACATTACTCTTACGTAGACAACATTATTTTTTCCCTTGAAATACAAATGACGAAATTGGCCACATGGCTACTAGAAATAATTGCAAAATACATTTTCATTAATGTGTTCATTGACACAGTATTCACAAGTAAAGAATATAAAATCCATAAATTATAAACAAATTCAATCATATTTATTGATTGAAAAATAAAATCTTTGTGACGATGTGAAAATCTCAAGAGAATTATTAACAGCTGCTTCACAAATATAACACATCAAAATACTTACAACAAAGGCATAATGTTGTCATAAGTAAGTAAATTTTAATGATTTTGCTTTTGCCAGAAATGTATACACTTTACAGGAGCACAGTGAACTTAATATTCAATCATTAAATCATGTTTTTGTATAAACAGAAGTGTTGTGCTAATTATGGCCTAACAAACAAATATTGCCTTTCTTGGATATTGCTATCTAGATGTACATGTGGAAAGAAACCCATGGAATGCCTTTGGGATATTTTGGCCATACTATACAAAATAATATGTCACACAATCACATAAATAAATAAATAAATTTGTCAATATCTTTAACAGAGTGCTTGAGGCTGGATTCTGAAAGAAATGAGCAAGCGGTATTCTGTTTTCCATCCATATACATGTATGTCAAGACAAATGATAGCAATAAATCCAGCAAAGATAAGAAGAAGACAAGTAATTTTGTTCTATATCTCACTTAGTACTGAGCCATTGAACATTATTATGTTGAGTTGTAACGTATTAATGAATGTGCCAAGGTGGAGAAGACCTCTAACTCCACCACTGCCCCCTACCGCAACGCCTCGATAAAGGATATCCTCCCTTTGCCCCCTGCAAATATCAATGTTAAGTTAAGATCTCATCCCTTCTCCAAAAGTACCGACTTCACACGTTGCAGCCTGGTCTAGCTTAAAGGTAACGTTGAGTATTGGTAATTTCCAAAGTGCCCCCCCCCCCCAAATTAATTGTAACGGATTTGGTTGATTTCAAATCCATATGAAAGATCATTAAAAAAAACATGGGAAATAATAATAATTCCCATTCAAATGCTCTAATTGTTGTGAAATTTGCTTTCAAAATATTTATAAAAGTGATTGACGTCCGGCCATCACTTTTTAGAGAACGCTAGCGCGAGGCGCAAGCGTTCTAGGTCCTCTTGATACAGGACTGAAAATTCATATTTGTAAGCACGCTAATTGTGCTTAAAACTGTACATTTGATACGGTACTTACCACCAATTCACTCTCCATTATGTGATCCAACTATCGGGTGGATTAAAATTATGATTTTTCCCTCCATTCCGCAAAAAATCAGTGATATATGCGCCTCCTCGACTTCTCTCCATGTGTTAGCGCGACTCCGCGCTTGTGATACACATGAATATGCGTGGTAACTATTACCGCGCATTACAGTCCCGTATTAGGAGGACCTAGAACGCTAGCGCTTCTCTCTAGAGTTAATTTGACACTTGAGTTGTAACGGCTCTTTTTGAATGATAACAGGGGTTTTACTTTGTCGTTTGTAATTGTGTATACTTTTCGAGCATGGTGAAGTTATAACTATTAGTTTGTACCGTAATCGTGCAGGTTTTGGTTACTAAAGTTAAGTTTGACCAATACTCAACGTTACCTTTAACTGGATATTTCCTCAACCCCTGCATCCCTCCCACAAAGACCCCGCCCCTAAGAACATCCTTCTACGCCCCCCCCCCCCAGATACATGTAGATGTCATAGATGTCACACAACCTTATTCATTCCCCTTCCTCCCCCCATTCAAAGGTGGCTACCTTATCCAGTTTAACTGGATATCCCCTCAACACTGCCCCCCCTGCGACCACACTACAAACCCCTAAGGATTTCCTTATTGATGAACCCCTTATTGATGATCCATGGTGACCTTATTTTTTCACCATTTTTTAGAAGGATTCTTAATCCTTCCGTTCGAAGGTGGCTACCAGATCCAGCTTGACTGGATATCCCCTCAACCACTGACCCCCTCCAACAATGTCGCCACCCCTGATAACAGTCTTCCACTGTCCCCCTGGGAAATTTATGTCCTGTCATATTGCCCCCTCTTTCTCCTCACTGAAGGACCGTTACTCCACTCGTTCAAAGGTGGCTACCTGATCTAGCTTGACTGGATATCCCCTCAACCACTGCTCTCCTCCCACAATGTCCCCAACCCTAAGAATATCCCTTAACACCCCCCCCCCCCCCCTCAGATAAATGTCACACAGCCTTATTCATTCCCCTTCATCAAGGACCCTTTTTTCAAAGGTTGCAACCTGATTAAGCATGACTGGATACCCACTCAACCACTGCCCCCCTCCCACAATGCCCCCACCCCTAAGGACATCCATCCACAGCCCAACGGGGAGATAGATGTCATTTGACCGCAAACTTTATCTATCATCTCACTAAAGGACCCTTAGTCCACCCGTTCAAAGGTTGCAACCTGATCCAGCATGACTGGATATCCCCTCAACCACTGACCCCCTCCCACAATGTCCCCACCCCTAAGGACATCCTTCCACTGCCCCTCGGGGAGATAGATGTCACGTGACCTTGCACCCTGCTCCACGACCGGTGCTACCAAGAGGTCGTTTCCGATCAGGAACTCGGAGTCGATGGTGAGAGCGGTCTCGTCGTGTGGGGCTATCCACCAGAGGGGCCTGATGATTGGATAACCTGGATGAACAAAAAATAAAGAGAAAAGAAGAGAACTTTGTTAAAGTCATACCTGTAAAGTGTCCAAATCCACGAAAATTACTTGGAGCTTCCTCGTTTCTCTTCTACCGTGTTGTTTAGCTTATGGTAAGAGAAGAATAAAATAGGGTTTGATTTTTTTCAAATGTCCCTTTAGTATGAAGATAATTATCATTGAAAATCATTATTTCTAAAGCGTTAATCAACGCAATTGAAAAAAAGTACAATTGTCTTAGCTGAGAACGTCCGCATGCAGCACCCGTGAGAACATCCGCATGCAGCACCCGTGAGAACATTCCGGAGATTGAACTTTGAGCCGAGCGAGTTCAAATTCCATGAATTATGTACTACGTGTGTAAAAATACACGGGTGCGAATATCTCAAACGGATCATTCATTACTGCGACAAAAGTATGGCAGACCATCAGTATTCGATGATAAAATATGAACTCAATATACGTTTTTTTCACTAGGTAAACAGTGTTCGTTTTCTTTCAAACTTTCACAAATCTTTCAATTGTATTTTACAATGATATTGATATAGGATTGAAGTCTCAAATGTCATTTTGTGCAATATCTGACACTTTACAGGTATCACTTTAATACAAAAGTAGAAAAGTTACTAAATGATTTTTTTAATACAAATCTTAATGCAATTAATAATTGAGGGCTATGGTAATCAGAGAAAGTGTTTGTGAAAAGAACAAATGGTACGGTGAATATGTCGCGTGGTTAAAGTCTCCTCTGATTATGTCCTCATTTAGAATCAACAAAGTTCAAATAAACAGGAAACTGACCAGAATTATATCAATTTAATGTAAATGTGCTTCATCCAGGAATTGAACCCGAGACCT
The DNA here is from genome assembly GCA_037951105.1 of Echinarachnius parma. NCBI lineage: Eukaryota > Metazoa > Echinodermata > Echinoidea > Clypeasteroida > Echinarachniidae > Echinarachnius > Echinarachnius parma. The sequence continues at coordinate 52,178 of JBAMJV010007708.1, read as the reverse complement.
CCAGATTGATAAACAGGTGCTCCAACCATTGAGCCACAAAGTTCTTGTATAGCAGTACTTCGACTTATGACACACTTTTCGATGCTCATGCTCGTGGAACTTGTTTTGGTTGCATTTTGCTCGTTGAATTAATAATGAACCAATTCATTGTTTTAATTTGCTTGCTACAGATGCTCAGCAGATACAAAGAACAAATTTAACCAATTGCATTAATTAGCAGAATGCTCTTAAAGACAAATTCATCATGCTCTGCTTCGTAAAACAACTTAACAAATTCACTAAATGTAATATACTGAAAGCTAAAATCATCACGCCTGGTTCATCACTTTTCTCAGTAAATTGTTTACTATTGCCTAGCAACAATGCAACAATGGAGACATCAAACTAATAGCTAGAATAACAATTAATTAATAGATTTCAGAGTTCAGAGGACCTGTCAGCATCTTCCATTAATCTAAATCAGTAAATATATAAGGTTTAGATAGATCTGTTTAACCAGCTGTTTCCTCTTTGGAGACTCTTCAGTTACTGGCTACATGTATACAAGCCTCCACACTAACTTTTGTCTGTACTGGCCCATTCGGGCAAGTAAAATCATACATGTGGACATTTTACTTGCCCCATTATAAAATCAACTTGCCCTCTTACTCCTAGATGAGATTAACACATGTGTTCTCTTGTAGTTGAACAATTATTTAGTCGACCGATCGGGCAAGCAAACTAAACAATTTATGAAATTTTACTTGCCCGACACCAATTTTTACTTGCCCTGGGCAAGCGGGCAAGTGCTAGTGTCGAGCCCTAATGTATATGTTCAGGGTATACATGTACAATATCATAAAGACAAAGGGAGTATTTATATTAAGAATTTATATGACCAATACATTCAACGGTGTATTCATAAATTATATAATACATGATTGGATTGAAAACCTTTTTTTAAAGAGTCAATATAAACTGGTGTAATTCAAATATACAGGGTGGCCCCCAAAAAACGGAACGGGGCACTTCCCAAAATAAAGTAACAAAATGATTATGTCCATCGGATAGGGTATCTTTTCCAATGAAAAACGATACCAAGAACAGTAATTTTGGTCGTGTAGTTTTTGTTTTAGGGCGCTCTGAGTGAGACCATGTCAGATTCCCATTTTTGTCAATTTTTACCAAGTCAGTGCCTGATAAATCGCACTTACTGCCCGTCTTATCATCAAACAACCATGCCTATTCTCTCGGCACACAGCTGAATGCACACTAACAATAGCGCGCGTATTGCTCGTTGTTCAATGCTGAGGGGCAGTAAGTGCGATTTATCAGGCACTGACTTGGTAAAAATTTACAAAGGATGCAGACATACAAAGTCTTTCATCTTTCAGACAGTAGTAGCAATAATTAAACAAAAATCCCTTCATACATGTTCTCAGCACTGTACAGAGGCATGCAACGTGATTTGAATCCACTCCTGAACGATCCTCATTTTTGTATTACATGTATAATGCTGATTTCCTTATCACATTTCATCTTTCATGGCCTATCGGTATCCCCATGGTACCCCTAGTTCCAAAAACAAGATGCAGACAAACAAAATAAGGGATGTTTATCTCTCTGTCAGTAACAGCATAACAACAAAAAACTGCAGATACCAACTGTGTGAACGTTCCCAAATGTACAGAGGCATGCAACGTGACTTGAATCCATATCGATCCCCCATTCAATACATGCTTTGAGGCTTATTTGATTTCATCTTTTTGAAAGCTAAAGAGTCGATGCCTGCTTTCCCCCATTTTACCCACTAGCTCCAAAAACAAGATCTACGCAGACTTTCTGGCAGTTACTACAATTAAAAAAAAAATTCCTGCCAACACCAATTGTTTGAATGCTCCCAAATGTACAGAGGCATGCGATTTGAATCCATATATTCACAAACGTTCCCCTTTTTTGTGATTTGTTCTTATTTTCTTATCTGCTTTCATCTTTTAAAAGCTAAGGCCCCCCAAACAAAATTGTTGGATTGGAGTAACGGGCAACCAAACATTAGGGTAGGTAGGTAGGTTTTGTTTTTTTTTCTTCTTTTTTTCAGGATTCGCACAAATACACACAAACACACATATAACACACAAATAACACATATTGCAACATTTTTTGAAAAAAATTAAAAATTAAATTAAAAATCTGAAAAAACCTTTAGGGTCGGGTGGTATTTTTAGGATCGGGCGGGATACGCCAATCCAACCATTTATTTTTCATGGCCTAAAGGGATGCCTGCTTTCCCCATTTTACCCCTAGATTTGTAGCTTCAAAAAAAATTCCTGCTGAATTCAACTGTGTGAATGCTTAGCACTGTACAGAGAGGCATACAACACGACTCGAATCCACATATAAATTCATGAACGGTCCCCATTTGTTACGGTTCATGCTGATGGCCGTATCTGATTTCATATTTCAGAAAGCTGAAGAGGACTCTTGATTTTGATTTATTCCAGCTTTACCAATCCCGACACAGCAAGGTGTCAATTTACATGTGATGTACAATCCTCATATCTCACGAATCTCAGTCTTTTCTGAACTTGTGTTGCTTAAATCTTTCCCTCTAGAATTGAGCATCGGGGTAGAGAATAAAGGGGGGGACAACTGTATGTTCATTCGCATTATGGACAAAATAAATTGAATTCTCTAGAATGTCTACTTGATAGGTTATAAAGGAGTGGGGGAAATGAACATGAAGACTCACTACTTCGGGTGTGTGTAAATTACAAAAATTTGCTAGCTTGACAGTTCTTTCACTTGATCATTAAATCTCAATTCTGGTAATCTAAATTTAACAGAAAAATGGGGGGGGGGGGGGGTAGATTTGAAGGAATTTCCCTATCATGGGAGGGGGGAAATGGAATAGATTAAGCATGAAAGTAATGTTTAAATACAGATCCACCTTTAAGATTCTAAGGATTTAGTTCTGGTAAAACTGGTTCTCTTTTTATGAAATAGGACTTGGTTAACCCAATGAAGATTTGATATATGATTTTGTAAATAATACACATTTCAAACACTAACCTGAGTATTTTTGGGACCAGCTATAAATTATATTAACAAAACACATATCCTACCTTTGGCTACTGCTTCCTGGGCATACTTCAGCAGCAGAGGTGTGACTTCTTCCTCGTGGATGCGAATCATCTCCTTGGCAACCGTCACTGTGGAGATGCCTTCTGGGTCGTCCCCATCGTCATACTGCCAAGGAGCGATCGAGAACTGCATGGCTGGGAGATAAGCAGTCAACTGCATCCACCGGATGAAAAGCTCTCGATCGGGGAGCCACTCAAGGTTCTCGAACCCAGCGTCTCCTCCGTAGGCGTTGCCACCGATCATATCCGGCAGGATGAAAGGGTACCCCAGAAGCCCCTGGGTCAGGGCCGAGGGAATCATCGTCTGGAGGCCATTGTCGTAGTGCCACACGGAGTCTTTGTCGAACATTCGGACAAAGATCGGGAGGGCCTGCGTCGCGTGTCCACAACGGACCTCAATCATGCTGCCCATCCTGGCGACGAGCTCTGCGTACACAGTGCAGTAGTCGTTGGGATTCCAGAACTGTTGGGACGTCGCATTGAAGGTGATGGGAATGAAAGTGGCCTCACCCGCGTCGAACTTGAAGGAGTCCAAGCCGTACTCTGTCCGCATGGACTCAAGGTTGCTTATGTACCACTGGCGCGAGGTGTTGTCCGTTACATCCAAGATACCTCCATCACCCCGCCACCACTTCACAAGAGCGGGCACAGAGTTACTCACATCTTTCAAAAAGTACCTCCCATCAATACCTTTCTTGAAATTTGGCGATTCCACATTTACAAAAGGGTGGAACCATGAGGTGACTCTAAATCCTTTTGCTTTCAGTTCACGTGTCATGCCTGCAGCATCTGGAAACTTTGTGCTGTTGAAATCGAAAGCTCCATAGGAGGTGGTGTAAATGTCATCTATTTCTATCTGGCTGTTGGAGAGGTTGAACTGCAAGATATCATCAGCATACCGCATCACCTGTGTCTCGTTAACTGTAGCCTTGAAGCGAGCCCAGGTTGACCAGATGGGTGACTTGATCATCCTCTCATCAGGTACACCAGATGGCTTGGAGAACCACTTGGGGTGAGCATGCTGGTGCACCGTCTTGATATTGTCACTGACACAGACAGTGTATCTCATGCTAGGGTACTTCAGACTGGGATTCTGGTAGGGCGAATTGAGGTACTCTGACTTGAAGCACAGCTCTCGGGAGGAGTCCTCGTTGAAGCCTACATGGAGGGGCACATCCTCGTCAACGTGAACTGCCACACCTCTGGAAGACAACCAATAGTTCTCAAGGACAGAACCCCAGACATCCTGTTTCCCCGGTTTGAACAGGACGTCCTGTGCCGTGTATGGCTGCATGGGTATGGAGATCCCGTCCACGGGCCACAACTGGCGGTAAAGGCTCGCCCCACCGTACCAGTGCGTGTCTGACAATGATAGACAGTCAAGTGGGGAGTAGTCCATTAGGAGTGACGTCCACTCTATCACAACGCACTGCAGGTTGTCCTCCCGAGGCTTCAGCCTGATTTCCATTCTGGCATACTCCTTGTCCACATTGCTCGGGGTCTCCTGGTCCATGTACTTGATGCATATGGTGTTGGTCTGCTGGAACTGGGCCGTGCAGTCCAGAGGATAGATAGGGTATGGGAGAGAGATACCCAGCCGAGCCTTCAGCACCACCTGGACCAGACATGGGGAAATAGATGAGGAAAAGTTTGTAATTTTACATTCATTAATCATTCATTAATTAGTTTGATTCATGAAACCATTGCAGACATGGCCGACCTGTGATCTAAAAGTATTTCGAGGAATGTGGATTACATTTCTCATAAAATCTTGATTGTGATAATGTTGGATTTACTTGCACTAACATACTTTGCACCAATAAATCCTATTAGAATGACCAAGACAGTAACTTGCATTCACAGCCTAAAATTATCATGATCCCATGTTTGAAAAGGCTAAATCACTGGGTTATTTTCTACTTTTGTGTCTTATAGATCTTCATACTTTAGGCATTTGGTGAGGGAAGGGTAATTTCCTAACCTGTTTACTCGCGTTGGTGATGTACAGATGGTGGTTCTCCGGGTAGAATCTAACAGTTACTGAGTGGTCTACGGCCATGTTTGGTCATGTAGTACACTGTACCAGCCAGCGCGACAAAGATGACAACAACTGATTGGACACATCTGCAACATTTGGGGATTCATTTTTAGGGGGTAATTTTCTAACCTGTTTACTTGCATTAGTGATGTGATGGGTGGTTCTCAGGATGGAAGCTTACAGGTCCCATGTGGTGTACGGCCATGCGGCCATGTTGGGTCTCATTGCATCATACAAGGAGTTCAAAGATGACAACAATTGATTGGACACATCTGCAACATTTAGGGATTCATTTTAGGCATATGGGGGTAATTTTTTCTTACCTGTTTACTTGCATTAGTGATGTACAGATGGTGGTTCTCAGGGTGGAAGCTAACAGGCCCCATGTGGTGGACGGCCATGCGGCCATGCTGGGTCACGTAGTACCAGGCCAGCAGGGCAACGATGAGGATGACCACGGAGAGAGCCATGAGGCCTTGGCGCGCCTTCTTGCTCACCTCGCACATCGGGAGTGGCTTTCACTCGGACGAGGAGAGAAAGACTGTGGTGTTGGTGGGACTACATAGCCTGCATGGTCGAGGAAAAAGAGAAAATAGGAAAAATGCATCAAAACATGAAAGAGAAGATCTGATTTAAGATACGAAACACAGGTCTTCTGGCTCACCTCGCACATCGGAAATGGCTTTCACTCAGACGAGGAGAGAAAGGCTGTGTTGGTGGGACTACATACATGTAGTCTGATAAAAAGATGGGATAGAGAAAAGAAAATATGGAAAATGGATCAATGCATGAGAGAGTAGCATTTTGTTTTTATGAGGGTACACCTTGTGATCACAGCTTGCATTGCTGGCCAATACAGCCTGGCTAGACGAGGGAAGAAAGACTGTGGAACTACATAGCCTGGTAAATAGATACTATAGTCCGGGAGCCAGGACCAGCAAAAACAATTTTCGTGCAACACCCACCACAGATTTGGTTTGTCACTTTGGGGTGTTTTGGGGGTGTCTCTGGAACAATTCTAGCCCTGATGTACAGTTGATTTCTGGTAGCAACACTATTATTTCTATCAATTAAGTATCAGGGGTGTGAGAGCAAGATTGAAAAAAAATCAGAAAAAATCTTAAATGAAAAGTGTGCGCAAAGCGCACACTACGATCGCGAAGTCCCTTAGGCCGGGGTCCAGCTCTGGGGTTCTAGATGCTCTCTGGTGCAATCTAGGCTTATTTTGGAAACCATTTCTTTCAATTTAAAATGGTTGGTTTTGGGATAATTTTTTTAATTTTTTTACAGAATTGTTTCATACCTTGATACCTGAGGCTTGAAACTTGACATCTAGGACCCAGTGTGCTTTTCAATATAATCTGCTGCCTGGAACCTGGTATTTGCTAGTGACAGGTCGAAATAACACCAGACAACTATCACAGTTTGTATTGAAGTCAAGTGAAATCAAATCGGATCGGATCGGGAAAATAATTTTTTATTTATTTATTTATTTATTTTTTAAAGCGGAAAATGAAGATTGCTGTTTGAGGAAAAAAGTCGGAATTCCGTGTAAAATCGGAGATCTCACAGCCCTGAAGTATGCAAATTTATGCAAAAAAAAAATCCCCTTTCTGTCTGTAAATCACTAAATATGGCTCAGAATATGCTGATTTTGTGCATAAATATTTTCTATGGCTTAATTAACAGGTTTTCAACTGCAAAAAATTGCGACAGCTAAATTTTCCTTATGTATTTCTTTGTTTTTGGAATTTCTTATGTATTGTTTTTTATTGTTTTTTTCGATGGAATAAATCATTGACCATTATCCAACAATTCTTATCCCAAAATGTGGTTAGAATGACAAATAATAAAGGTTTTGTGTATTTTAGGAAAAAAGCCATTTCCATAGGATTTGTACACAAATCACAAAATTGATACATTTTCGGGTCGACATTCACTTAAAAAGGTCATGTGGCATCGGAACCGTATACCCGGTTGTCGCAAATTTTGTCTCAAAAGTTGCCCAAGACTTCAATAAACAAAACTCATGTAGTCGTGCAGAAAATACTTGCGCGCGTTGCGGAATTATCACGCGAAACATCTAGGAGGGTGGGGTGGATTCCACCCCACTGGTGATCATGTACTGCAGAGTACTGCTCACCCCACCTACTTGATGTTTTGCGTGAGAATTCCACAATGCGCGCAGGTAACGCCGCGCGACTACACTTGTTGTTTTTATTGAAGTATTGCACAACTTTTGAGACCAAATTCGCGACAACCGGGTATACCGTTCCGAAGAAACATGACCTTTTGTAATTGAATGTCGGCCCAAAAATTGCTCAATTTTGTGATTTGTGTACAAATCCTATGAAAATGGCTTTTTTCCTAGAATACACAAAACCTTTATTATTTTTCATTCTAACCAGCTGCAATTATTATATTTTGGGATGAAAATTGTTGGATAATGGTCAATGATTTATTCCATTGAAAAAAACAATAAAAAACAAAAGTCGGAAAAAACAAAGAAATACATAAGAAATTCCAAAAACAAAGAAATACATAAGGAAAATTTGGCTGTCGCAATTTTTAATGTTGCAAACCTGTTAATTGAGTCATATTCATGCACAAAATTAGTATATTCTGAGCCATATTTAGTGATTTACAGACAAAAAGGGGATTTTTTTTTGCATAAATTTGCATACTTAATTGATAGAAATAATAGTGTTGCTACCAGAAATCAACTGTACATCAGGGCTAGAATTGTTCCAGAGACACGCCCCAGACACCCTGAAGTGACAAACCAAATCTGTGGTGGGTGTTGCACGAACTCCTTACCTAGGCCTCTTCTGAAAATTGGCTCCCGGACTACTAGGAGTATATTTGTTAAATGCATGACAACTTGAGAAGTTGAGAACAGTAGCTCATATTTAAGATAAAAGGATAAACTGGGTAAGATTGTGATGTTGGACAACACACTGACACAAACACAGGCTGGCAAAGAAAAAGATGGATAATCCTGTATTTTATGAACCTTTTTTTGAAATCACACTGGGATCAGCTTCCACAAAGATGAGACCAGAACTGTGTCAAAAGGACTATCATAACATGTACAAAAAAAAAAAAGGAGATGTCTGGAAGTTCCTTCTCAAGTAATTGGAACTTGATATTATGAGAAAGAACATTGTGAGATAATGCTGGCAAAGAAACGAGAGCATAAAGCATGAACTATCATGAGGATGACAGACAGATGAGTAATGTTCATTTAAAGGGATATATAGTATAGTTTTGGTCAAACAGAATGTATAACTCTACCATGCCCGAAAGGTAGACACTAGACAAACTTACAAATGGCTAAGTAAGAAAGCTGTTATCATTCAAAAAGCAGCCGTTAAAACACAAGAGGGCACTCTCTAAAAACATTGGTTTCTTACCATATCATATACAAAATGGTGAATGTGATGTGTTGAATTAATGATACAATAGAGAGATCACATCAACAACCATTTAAAAACATCTTTCGTATATTTTCGAAAACAAATGTAGGCATTATATAATTATTTTTTTTTAATTATCAAATAAATGTGGGCCCCTTATTTATTCCAATCAGATATATTTATTGATATTTTAGCTGTTTCTGGACCAAGTTTTATCAAATAAACAATGTTTTATCTTTAAAATCATGTATCTGGGATACATCTTGGCCATTTAAACCTGTTCCAGGGAACACCTTCATATAAATAGACCACTTCTCTACAATCTTCGACTCCCAGGGAAGCAATTTGCTTGTAAATTAACCTGTCTGCTAACAAATATCCCATACAACACTAACACAAAAAAAACATTCCCTTTTTTCCATGCCTTTCAATGCTTCATGGCTGTAATTTAGAAAGGTTTGAAATGTACATGCATTGTACTTCATTTCATAATACTCACTGTGAATCTGGACCTGATGCATGATGGTAAAAAGCTGATCAACCCAAGTACTTAAAAACGTATTAGAAGTATAAATGATAAAGAGGAAGCTAACATCTTCTTTAATAAATAAATTACAAAGTCACAAGAAGACTCATGGGTGTGATCTTCTTTACTACTGAAGAGTCAATATCCAAAGTCACGGCAAGCAAAGTTCATCAAATAAAATCTTAACATTTATATTTCAAAAAAGAAATATAAGAAACTATTGTGTGCCCACAGATCCAGCAAACAGACCTTCCACCTCACAAAAATATGCTGCAGTCGTGCAGTTATAAAACTAAAAGGCTACCAAGTTATCATAGCAAGCACACACTGCAAAGCCATCTAGATAATGTACAAAGGTGCTCATCAACTGCTTATATGTACTTTGCACTTCTGTTTAAATGTCACACTATTTAAATTTACTTAGTGCACTATCCAAGCGACGTACATCTCAACTTAGGAGACAAGTGCATTACATAAAGGTTTCGAAAACAGCATCCTCAAAGCCAGCTTACTATTTAGTTAAACCGAGGTAAATTATCTGATAAGAATGTTTATTATGCAATATGGTAATTAACATTCTGATTAAAGGCAATGGTGAGTGTTGGTCAAACTTAACTTTAGTAACCAAAACCTGCACGATTACGGTACAAACTAATAGTTATAACTTCACCATGCTCGAAAAGTATACACAATTACAAACGAAAAAGTAAAACCCCTGTTATCATTCAAAAAGAGCCGTTACAACTCGAAGTGTCAAATTAACTCTAGAGTTAGCCAGCGTGAAGCACTAGCGTTCTAGGTCCTATATAATACGGGACTGTAGTGCAGTGCGCGGTAATAGTACGTGTAGTATGTATCGCAACTCGCAAGCCCCATTCGTTCGCCTTTCGTTCAGAGTCGCGCTAACACACGGAGAGAAGTCCATGAGGCGCATATATCACTGATTGTGTGCGGAATGGAGGGGAAAATCATAATCTTAATCCACCCGATAGTTGGATCACATATCGGAGAGTGAATTGCTGGTAAGTACCGTATCATATGTATAGTTTTAAGCACAATTAGCGTGCACACAAATATTTGGTTTCAGTTCTTTATTATGAAGACCTAGAACGCTAGTGCCTCGCACTAGCGTTCTCTAAAAAGTGATACCCGGGCGTCAACCACTTTTATATGATATTTTGAAAGCCAATTCCACAACAATTAGAGCATTTGAATGGGAATTATTATTATTTCCCATGTTTTTTTCGATGATCTTTCATATGGAATTGAAATCAGCCAAATCCGTTACAATTTATGTCGGGGGGGCACTTTGGAAATTACCAACACTCACCATTGCCTTTAAGGGCTAATAGCATTGCATTAAAGGAAGGGGAAAAATGAATATTGATTTTTCGGGGGCTACTTTTCAAGCTTGCTTGCATGAAAATAACACTCTTTAATTTGTTTTGCATTGAACTCTATGCAAATTTTGGGGGGCTCTTTTGAGCCCCCGTGTGTTGTTTTCCCTGATTAAAGTGATCTAGTGACATTGTTCAAATCCTCAAAATCCAATTGAATTTATAGCGGTTCCCTTCATACCTTGTTTTATTCGTAATAACAATAGAAGCATGGGACAGGTTTTGGTTTTTCAAATTTCCCTTTCGTTAAAAAGATACTTACGATTGAAGTGTTCAGATGTTAAACTATCCACTGGATAGTCGTAACCGTGTACTAAGTCAGTGCAATTACATTAGTTAGTGAATATCATAGCGCTTTATTTAGCCTGATCAACAGATACACAGTGTGTTAAAGGTAGTTCAGATTCGTCAAATGAGATGCGCGGCGCCATCTTGCATGCGCGTTGCGCACGGTGCGTAATGCACGTTAGCTCAGTGTCATGCGGTGCGCGCAAACTAACCCAGTTCAAAATGGCGACCCGCTATGTAGCATCCCCACGCTTGATGCCCTTTAATATCAATTAGATTATTTATGTTATGTTTGTATTTCTGTTATATACAGATACCTGGTGGGGCTTTATGTTAGCCAATGATTCCTAGTCTATCATGGTAGCAGAGCGAGAAGTTTCTCAAAGAAAGGGAACAGATCCACAGATAGAATGGCTGACAAAGACAAGCATAATGTGATGGCCCCGCCGGTGTGGAAGATAAACACAACTTCCTATGAGGACTGGCAGTTTGATGTGAACTTGTGGACTCAGTTTACCAAGGCAGAGAAGAAGAGACAGGGCTTCCTGTTGTACAGTGTCTTGCCTGCAGAGAAGGGAGTGAATGAAAAGGTTCGCCTGGCCATGCAAAATGGTGAAATCAAGATAGATGAAGATGATGCAGTAAGCCAGATCTTCTCAGTACTTGACAGATGGTTCAAGAAAGATGACCTCAGTGTTGTCTGTGATGCTTGGTGTTCATACAAAAATCTGCAGAAAAAGGATGATGAAAGCATGGAAGACTTCATGAACAGCTATGAAAGGAAAGTCAAGGAGCTAAAGAAAGAGCGGATAGACCTTCCAGACGTTGTACTGGCCATGCAGCTACTGGACTGTACAGGAATCGACAAGAAAGATAAGCAAATCGTCTTGACAGCAGTTGACTACTCAAAGAAAGATATGTATGAACAGATGAAGCAGGCAATGAGAAAGTTCTATGGTGAGCAAGCCATGTCGCAGAAGAGTCACTTCAAGGAAGAGGCATTTCATACAGAGACAGATGTGCCTTTCCAAACAGAATCTGAAGAAGCATACTATGCACGAAGCAGAGGTTATTCCAGTAGGGGATATCGCTTCCGAGGTGGCAGGAGGGGACAAGCCCCTAGAAATACTACAGGCAGTGGTAGGGGTTACAGAGGAACGAAAAGGAACGACTATGGGAGAGATCGTGGTGCCCCTGGAGGAGGTAGAAGTCCTGCGGACCACAGGAACCCCCGTGATGGCGAAGGACGGTACTTAAGATGCCATGTGTGCGAATCGACCATGCACTTCAGACAAGATTGTCCACATGACAATGGGAAAGAACAGGTACTGAAGGCTGATAAAGAAGAGGCATTCAAGGTACAAGACTACTCGAATGAAGACAAACAAGTTCTCATGACAGAGGCAGCTCATGCAGCCATACTGGACAGTGCCTGCACAAAGACTGTGACTGGAAGGGCATGGAAAGAAATGTATCTGGCATCCCTCACATATGCTGAAAAGAAAAGGGTGAAACTCACTCCAAGTAATACCAAGTTCAAATTTGGTGGAGAGAAGACAGTAACATCGGATGAACGCATGGAGTTTCCGTGTAAGATAGCCGGACAAGAGACAGTTGTTGTGACAGATGTGATTGACAGTGACATTCCATTGCTCCTCAGCAAACCAGACATGAAGCGGTTGGGTTTCAAGCTGAACATGGCAGATGATACTCTGGAAGTACATGGAAAGAAGCTGGAACTGGACACCACGACATCTGGTCACTATTACCTGCCTATGAATGCATGTGAGATGCCACTTGAAAGGGTGAATATTGTCATGGAACACAAATCACACGAAGAAAAGAAAAAGATGGTTCTGAAGCTTCATCGCCAGTTTGCTCACCCTGCAGCTAGAAATTTGAAGGCCATCATGAAGGACGCTCTCATGAAAGATGCCTTGGATGAAGATACTTCGTCTTTGATTGATGAAATCAGCAGCAGCTGTGAAGTCTGTTTGAGGTACAAGAAGACTCCGCCCCGTCCTGCAGTATCCATGCCCATGGCAAGGCAATTCAATGATGTGGTTGCAATGGACCTGACGAAGTTTGGAGATGTATACTTCCTGCACTTCATCGATCTGTTCACAAGGTTCTGCAAGAGTAAGGTGATCAGACGGAAAATGCCAAAGATGATCATAGACAATGTAGCGACAGAGTGGATTGGTGCTGGATTTGGAGCCCCCAAAAGATTCCTTGTCGACAATGGAGGGGAGTTTGACAATGAGGAATATAGAGAAATGGCAGAGCAATTCAATGTTGAAATATGTTCCACTGCTGCATACTCCCCATGGTCAAATGGCATCTGTGAAAGGAATCATCATGTTGTTGATGTGTGTGTACAGAAGATGCTGGAAGATGACCCTCACATGAGTGTAGATGTTGCTCTCGCCTGGGCTGTGAATGCCAAGAACAGTATGCAGAATCACAATGGATACAGTCCAATCCAGCTGGTCCTTGGAACCAACCCAAATCTCCCGTCTGTCATGACTAGTGTACCCCCTGCTCTTGAGAATGTGCAAGCAAGTGAAAGTGTGTCCAGACATCTGAATGCCCTCCATGCTGCGAGAAGGGCATATGCCCAAGCTGAAGCATCAGAACGAATTCGAAGGGCCCTACGTCACAACATTAGAGTCCCAGAAATTCACCTTCAGTCTGGTGAATCTGTGTTCTACAAACGAGACGACAGCAATAGATGGAGGGGACCAGGAAAAGTGATCGGGCAAGATGGAAAGATTGTCTTCATCAGACATGGGAGTAAGGTGGTGCGTGTGGCAACATGCAGGGTGATAAGGACAGCACATGATGGGCGACTCAAATCCAAAGAGCAATGAACAAAAAGAAACTCCTCAGCCAATGGATGGAGACGAAACAGACAGAATCACAGTTCCAGAGGAGAGGGATGAAACGGTCACTAATCAAGATGCAGACTTTGATGACCAAAATGATGATCATGGTATGGCTGATGAGGGGCATAATCCAGGTTCCATTCAGTGTGATGAATCTTCAAGAGATGAAAGGAAGAAGATAGAAATGCCACCAGTGAATGCAAGGATCCAGTACAGAATTTCTGAGACAGAAGGCTGGATACCAGCTCGAGTACTTAGCAAAGGTGGGAAAGCCTCAGGTAGAAACAAGTACTACATCAATGTGGTCAATGAGACAGACAACAAGAAAATTGGTGTATATCTTGATCAAGTTCAATTTGAACGGTTTCCAGAGCCAGACAAAAAGGTCAATGAAGAAAACGGTGACAAAGATGAGGGAGAAGAAGCTAATGTGGTCTTTATTCCAGTGACTCATCATGACATGCCTGAAGTTATTGAGGCCAAACAAACAGAGCTTCAAAATTGGAATGACTTTGACGTCTACCACGAAGCGTCGGACAATGGACAGCCAACATTATCTACGAGATGGGTGATATCTGAGAAAGCCATGCCTGATAGGCAAAAGCGTGTGAAGGCTAGATTGGTGGTGCGTGGCTTTGAGGAGCAGGACAAGGTGCCATCAGATTCCCCAACAGCCTCAAAATCTACCCTGAGAACTGCAATAGCCATTGCTGCTAGTGAAGGATGGATTTGTGAGAGCATAGACATCAAGGCTGCTTTCCTTCAGGGTAACAAGATCCAAAGAGACATCTTCCTGATACCGCCTGATGACGTCAGACAAGAAGGCATTCTGTGGAAATTGAACAAAGCAGCCTATGGACTGGACGATGCATCTCGCAACTGGTATTTCAGCGTACGAGATGAACTGGTGAACCTAGGATGCAGACAATCACAGCTGGATAAAGCATTATTCAGATGGTACAAAGATGGAGAGATGCAAGGTGTCTTTGTGATGCATGTTGATGACTTCCTGTTTGCTGGAACAGATGCCTTCATGAAACAAGTCATTGACCCACTGGCACTGAAGTACAAGGTTGGAAAAAGGCAGGTCAGCAATTTCCAATATGTTGGATTGGAAATCTCTCAGGATGATGCAGGAATCAGAATCAAGCAAAATGACTATGAGGATGAGCTGAAAGAAATTCCAATCAGTCAAAAACGGAAAACGGAAAAATCTTCCACGTTGACCAAGAAGGAAATGGAGAGCCTCAGAGCTACTGCTGGTCAACTGAACTGGATAGCTACCCAGACACGACCCGATCTCAGCTATGATGCACTTGAACTTAACATGTCCCGCAACCATCCCACGGTTGATCAACTACTCAAAGCAAACAAGGCTGTACGACATGCAAAAAACAGTACAGGAGGATTACTGTTCCCCAGTCTTGGACCATCTGAGAGATGGAAGATAGTAGTGTACTGCGATGCATCCTGGGGCAATCTTCCTGATGGTGTGTCAAGTGCTCAAGGCCACGTGATCTTCCTGTGTGGAGAAAATGGCAGAAGTTGCCCTCTCAGCTGGACATCAAACAAAATCAAGAGAAAAGTTTCGAGCACACTGGCTGCAGAAACCCTGGCGATGCAAGATGCCTTAGATGATGCTGTGTATCTGGGCAGCCTGATCACAGAGGTGTACAACAACAAACTCATGGAGAACAACATCCCTATCATCGTGTACACCGACAACAAATCTCTCCATCAGAGTCTACACTCTACCAAACAAGTCCATGAAAAGCGGCTGAGAATCAACATCGCCGAGATACAGAGGATGCTCACGGCTGGAGATCTACAAGCCATTGAGTGGCTTCCAAGCGCGCTGCAACTTGCCAACTGCCTGACCAAGAGAGGTGCGGACAGTGGAGAGCTTCTGGAGTGGATGCACAATGGTCAACTACCAAAGGACTACTTTCACTCTTGAATACCATACGAGAAACTGACTCAATACTTTGGATATTACAAGAGAAATTGACTCTTTTGAAACAAACTTTATACTTTAAATACTACAAGAGAAATTGACTCTATACATTAAATATTATGAGAGAAATTGACTCCATTACCTTAGCGATACAAACAGACTGAAAGAGGACTATTTACTTTCTGAATTTTAGTTTATTTAGAAAGGAACTGGATTATAAGCTCCATGAATCATAGTTTCCAACATGGACATTTAATGTCTTGTGATTATTGTAATTGTTAGAAGGGCAATTCCAAGCAAACATTGACATAAGCACCCATTTTTCAATTTCGTCGAATCATAACATATTTGGTATCAAATTAAAGCTTAAAGATCAAACTATTCAGAAATGCATTTTGTTCAAAAAAAAATTTGCCGTAAACTATTATTTCATAGGAATTAATTAGCATAAATTAATTTTCAATTATTTTCACAAAATATACTTGTAAATATTAAGCTTAAAAGAGCTGCAAAAATAGGTTTTCATAACATTTTCTTTCAGTGTTGGTAAGAACATTACTTCAATTTATCAGATAAATATCTATTTCAGCATTTTCGCTCTTTGTTCTGCTTCAGTGACTGTTTCATTTATAGTCATCTATATGTCACGCTGTTACCCTAAAAACAGGTATTTTTAATATTTCTGGAAAAATATGAATGGGAATGAAATTATTTTTTGTTTCTTCTTCATTCACCCATATAGCTATATTATGGATGCTAAATAGCAGCATTATCTTTTACCACTAATAAATCTAAGCAATATCAATTTGGTCACGCTGTTACTTTTTGGGTAACAGCGTGACGCAACCTACTTTTTTTGTGCAATATCTGAAGAATCGTTGGATGGATTCTGTTCAAACTTTGTACAAGACATGTATTCAGAGGTATGGATTATCTGATACATTTTGGGGCCATGAGGTCAAAGGTCAAAGGTCACAGCTAATTAATATGCAAAAAATATATTATTCTCAAGATATTTCAAGAATCCTTGAAGGATGACATGATAATTAATACTGGTATGCGTTCAGTGAAGTAGATGACCTGATTATAGAATTTGGTCATGGGGTCAAAGGTCAACAGGTCAAATTATTGTAGTTTATTTTTTATCTCACAAAAAAATGCCAGAATTAATGTTAGAAAGAGTACTGTAGATAAAAGAAAATTCTATGAAAATGTTTGGAGCACAGGTCAAAGGTCAGTCGGATAATTACCAATTCAAACACAAAAACTTACTGACATTGAAATCATGTTACATGTAACAAATCACTTGTAGATATGCACTGTGCCGACATAAAAATTAAACATTTGTATGCTAATTTGAGAAATAAGGTCAAAGGTCAGATGTCAAAGGTCTAATATTTCATTGTTGCAATTAAGTTTGTATTTGGGGTTTGATATTTGATGGTTCCTCAAACTAAATTCTGAAAAAGATAAGAATTTCAGTTTTGTCCAAAAACATTTTTGATCAATAGAGGGCGCTAGGCTGCAAATTTGTGTCATGCGAACCATCATTTCAGAGCATCTGGGTTATATTACCCATTCATCTAGTTCTGTATAGATTCTGGATGACTACATCAAAATTATATAATCTTATTCATCTCATCAATATCTCCCATATATATAACATGTACAATTCAGAGGTCACGCTGTTACCGTCACGCTGTTACCGTGCACAGATACGTTTATGATATCATATTTACTATGAACATTGGATTTTTTCTACATTTTTATTTGGATGTTCTTGCTTGATGTCTAGTACAAAGAATCAATGTGACAAAATTGCAAAATGTTCCTGTAGTTCACAGAGTTTGCTTAGTTTCTTACCATGTAAGAAACCCATGTCTTTTTGCCGTCACGCTGTTACCGCAGATATTGATATTCATAATTCATAATTTAGTTGGAATTTTGATTTTCTTTCCTATTGTAAATAATTGTTAGGATAGTGGGAACAGATGCATATCAAAATTTGGTTCTGGACATTTTTATTTTGTGAGTTATTTAGACTTTCATCGTGAGAAACACCCTCCTACCGTCACGCTGTTACCTTGGAATTGCCCAGAAGTTATATTTGTTTGTTTTGTTTATTTATATTTCCGAAACTTTTGTTGGACAGCTTTTTAGTAGTGTTCATAGAATCCGCTTGAGTTGTTGATGATATTTTTCTTGTTAAATTTGTTGTTAAGCATTTTCTTATGCTCCTGTTTTATAAGTTTCTGTTAACTTTTATTGCCATATATTTGTGCTCAGTAGGTTAATTAAGAAAGAAATACGGGGGAGTTTGTTAATATCAATTAGATTATTTATGTTATGTTTGTATTTCTGTTATATACAGATACCTGGTGGGGCTTTATGTTAGCCAATGAATCCTAGTCTATCACAGTGCACTCCATACAAGGTGCAACCCCTTCCCCTGTAATTCTCTGCCCCCCTGTGTAACTGCACCCTGGATACATAACCATGACGGGAGGGTCAGAAATGTGAACAATTTGTCAAAGGAACAAATGTCAAACTAGCAGGTGTCACATACAATTATCTAGATAATAGTTATCTAGATAACTCACCTACGTATGAGACAGACAGGTGACAGACATGCTACGTATTTACTAGATAATTAAATTATCTACATAATTGGCCCCTGTGAGACACCGACTATCTGGTATGCTCCTTGCATCCGGCTCAATTAAAGTTGTTGTAATGCACTCCCTATCAATCTGATATTTAAAATATGCTAACCCACCTTTATAGATCAATGGTGTACCTACGTGGGGATACACCCTCCCTTAGTGGTGGCTCATCTCCCCCTCCCTTCGTGGTGGCCCATCACTATACGCCTAGACTACTTTATTTACGATCAATCAAAAGATATGGTAGCCATTCAAAGAACAACATCTTGAATCCCCCTCTCCCCACCTAGGGCTAACACTGGCTTTGCCACCGTTTTGAATGTAAGTCAATACACTCTACAATCTATAGATACATGATACAAACATGTATCTACTTTATAATCAATCAGAAGATACGGTAGGCTATGCAGTGATGCCTGGTTTAATTAACCCGTTGCTTACGGGAACCGAGTGGGCTATGTATACAAAGTCTATGGGGATTTCAGAATCTCAAAGGGAACCGGTTAAGATAAGATTACAATATATAGGATCCTTGATCTAGGTAAGACGCCAATTGTCTTTATATTACTTTAAAGGACCTAAAGAATACAACATACTTTGGCACTTATTTCATAGTTGATGACTTGTAAAATAGGTCTGCCGAAAAAAAAATCCATGAAAATAAACACAGTATGATTTAAGACTAATTTTCTGATGCCAAATCTCATTTAGCAGCCAGTTTACGCCCCACCCACATTTAGGGTCCAGAATCGGCAGCGTGATTGACATGTCATTGACAATTCATTGGCTTACGTCATGACGCGTCATCTACAGAATTTAGTTCATTAGTCCGTACTTTAGATGACGTCACATTTTGGCGATTTAAAAGGGGCGTTCCCAGGACAATTAGATATTTACTAATTACCCCAAAATTGATCAATTTCATGAGAAATGACTGCCAAATTCTTTTTCTTCAGGAAAAATTACATATAGAGAGCCGAATTGTGAAAATTAGGCCATCTAGACGCTATAGGTCCTTTAAGTGCCATGGGTTAGGAGTAGATCGCTCTATCATCCCTACCTTATGTAGCTTCTTGTCTCAGAGATCACAAACTGTCTGCTACCATGGAACAACCTCCCAGGAGAATTCCATCACTTGTGGAGTGCCGCAGGGAACACGTTTGGGGCCGATATTATTTCTGGTATTAGCCAACGACGCTGCTCAGACGACTGAAATTGAATTTGCGGCTCCCGTCTGGACTTCTGGTATCACCAAAGCTCAGGCTGAAAACATTGAACGTATCCAGAAGCGAGCTTTGAGGATTATCGTTTACCCCAACTTACTACCATATAGTGAACTCCTAGAGTCTTTAAAACTTGAATCCCTTAGCAATAGGCGTCTCCAACTAGCAACCAAATTTGCCAAAGCGGTCCTTACCTCTCCTGACCATCGCCATCTCTTGCCGCAAAGTAGAGAAATAATCATAGGTCGCAATCTCCGGAACTCTGAACATATAACATTACCTCGTATACGGACCCAAAGACGCATGCTCTCTCCCATTCCTTACTTCATAAAACTCTTGAATTCAATGTGTTAGTATGGGCCCTTTAAGTTGCTCCTGTTGTATTATTGTGAACATTCACATCTCACTAATTGATAAATATTATATGTTGATTAAAGAAGGCCGTATTAATTTTGATTTCTTTTTTATTTCTTAATCCTTGATACCTCACATGTATAGATGTCTGCAATTTTATGTGATTAATTTATATATTAGCTCATTTCTGGTTAATGTTTCAGTTAACAGTAAAATTTCTTAATATTTCACTATTGCATGGTAAAATTACTTTCAATATTATATCTACGATTTGATTTTGAATTTATAATGCCCTCATTAGCAATATAATAATTTAATTTGCCAATCTGTAAAATGATTTTTATCATGTTTTGTTTTAAATACATGATTTGCTTCATTCATTAATGTATTTTGTTTTTAGTATTTTTACTTAAACTTAAGTCAGTTTATGTATTTGATTGCTTGGAAGTTTTAACTATATCACCTTTCAGATTTTAGAGATCACATTTTAAAATTATAATACTCATTATTTTAGTTGTTGGTATTGATTGTTTAACTTTAAAGAGATTCATACTTTCATAATTTTCTCCTTTAATTTGGTAGGACCTTGCATTATCTCACTCAGTACTTTGTTTTATTATGATGGTTTTTTATGATTATACAGTAATATATTGAATATCTCTAAATGAATGTTTTATTTGTTTAATTTTTTAGTACATTTTTGGCGAGGTGATAACTCATTATTTATTTTGTACAGTACATACTAAATGTGTTTACTTTGTTATATTTCCAAATGTTGTAAACTGACATGTTTAGTCTTCGGACTTTTTACTCAGTATTTTAATAAACCAAAATTGAATTGAAAAATTGATACTCCCAATTATAAAGAAAAAACTAATACCCTCAAACTATTCAAGCTCATGAAAAAACAACAAAAGATAAACAGTTTAGACAATTTGATGTACTGTTTTGAACATGGCAGCATCCAGTGGGCAGTACATTAAGTAAATAGAGAACAGTGGTCTAGATTTTAACAAGCATGAGTATTTTTATTATTAGTGATACCCAAGAGGAAATATAATAGAGAACCCTAGAAAGGACATTAGATTGTATGCTTTCATTAGTTCCATGAATCCAAAGAGCCAGCATCATATAGCTTTCCTTTAAAGGCCAATGCAGTTTATCCTACTTTATACATCGTAATATGCTTGTTCATTTCGCATAACATTACCCCGACTCAGATTTCTGCTTTGGAAGAAATATGTGCAAACATAATCGGGTACACATCCACGCGAACGCTGGAGGCCGCCATTGCATTCATCGCACTAAACCATTGTTTGAATACTTGTAGACGCTTTGATGAGTCTGCAAATCAGTTTGGACAGTCCGCACATGTCATAATTTGCGAAGCATGTCAGGTAGTTACACGAACATGGCCGCTCTCATCATCTTTTGCTGCCGTAAAAATTTGTAAAATTTGGATATGTTCACAGGATTTCATGGGATCCAGTAGGCCAAAATTGCCAAGTCATGTATCAAATTAAATGTCTGTTCATCCTCTAAATGATCATAGTAGCCGAAAGCCATACATTGTCCTTTAAAGGTGCATGGTTTAGATTTGTATCATTCGTAAATCGGATGTGGTGTGCCATCTTGCGAACGCCTTGCGCACCGTGCGAAATACACATTGGCTCAGTGTTATGTACAGGTAGTGCGCACAAACTAGCCTACATGTAGTCACAAATGGTGATCCGCAGCGGAGCATTTCGAACAGTGCCCTCTACATTCCCACGCATGACAATCTTTAATTCATACACATAGCAACTTGCCAGTCCATGACAACAGGACAGATGCGTGATCTAATTAAAGGGATCTAGTAACTTTGTTGACATGTGCAAAAAGTGATGAATGGTTGATGCAATGTATATTATTGTTATCTCATATGTCCACAGGGTATTGTGTGAAAATATCAAGTCAAATGGACATTGCATGGCCAAGTAATGAGCGAAAATGCAAAGTGATATTCAATAACTCACTCTACTCACTTTGTACACAGAAGAAAAACTTGCCCGGAGTTTTTCTTATCTGAATACTTCGATCGTACATATCTTTGTAACGAAAGGCAAATTTGAAAAACCGAAACCTGTCCCATGATTTTATTGTTAATACGAATACAACAAGGTATGAGGGAACCACTAGAATGAAAAATTTATTTTGAGGATTTGGACAATGTTACTAAGTCCCTTTAAGATATTGAATTACGACCGAGTAAGTCGACTCCTTGCAGACAAGTATATAGCCAATTATCTTTTGATGACTAAAAGAGTCATGATGCTCTAGTAAAAACCAAAACGTATTAATTATATATATTCAATCTTCTCTAATGTGACATGCTGTAGACCTACAAAAAACATAAATTAGTAGTATTCAAGCTCAAGAGAAATATTAATAAAAAACAAATTATGTAGGCACTTTGACGAGTTTGATAGATTTTCAATCAACTAATTAAAAAAGGAATATTTTAGAAATGAAAACACACACATACACACGATGGAACTGCACTCTGAGAATTGCATTTAATCATGTAATCAGTCGTGTGCTTATACATGTATTAATAATTCATGGCAGCCTGGAATGACGAGTGACAACCAATGATTCGAGCATGAATAATTTGTGCCATCAACCAAAAAAAAGGAGGAAAAAAAGCCTTCAGGGAAAAGCCTGAAAGAAATGCTGAAAAACGAGGAAGACTCAAGTCGTAACAATTTCCGACTCCTCAAAAAGACAAACAGTTCACGGCTGATTACCCTGACTGATTGCTAGAACATCAAACAGTGACAAGTCTTTAAACTTAAAGATGTCTTTAAAAACATGTATTGTAAAAGGAGAGAGGAGGGGAGATCGACAAGTGACAAGTTATGGGGAAAAAATGAGAAAAGGACATTATAATGATAGGAAGGAAGAGGTAGCTGGAAAGAGGGAGGGGGAGATGACCTGTGACAGACTGCTATTATTTCAAACATTGACAAGGATACCTTTAACCAGAACGTCAATGACGTAGCGCTCATCTGCCATCTCGCAACATCAAATATCGCAAATTTCATGTGGTACACTTTTCAACTGGTCAAAAAATAAAAATTTGATGCCCTGGAAGGGACATAAAAATAAAAAAATTAAAAATTAGAGTGAAAAAAATATAAATTTGACGCCCCGGAAGGTACATGGGGAAAAAAAATAATAATAATAAATAAATTTAAAAAAAAAATAATAATAATAAATAAATTTAAAAAAAAAAAAAATAATAATTAATTAATTAATAAAAAAATTTAAAAAAAAAAAAATTAATTAATTAATTCATAAAAAAATAAAAAATAAAAAAACAATTAAAAAAATAAAAAAATAAAACAAAACAAAACAAAAAAAATAAAAATAAAAATAAAATAAAAAAAATAAAAAAATAAAAAATTGAAAAATTAAAAATTACCATAATTAATGAATGGAGAAAAATTTCAAAATTCTGTGTAGAAGTTTAGTGTACCAAAGTTAGCTCTACCAGATAAAGCAAACCAAATCAAAATCGGTCGAGAAATGAAGGAGAAGAAGCATTTTTTGTGATTTCGAATAAATTTGCATAAATTACCATAGATAATGAATTTCACGATTCTGTGTAGAAGTTTTAAATCCCCCTCCTAGCCCTATCTTATGAAACAATCAGAATCAAAATCGGTTGAAAAATAACGAAGAAGAAGCATTTTGAAAACTGTGGACGGACGGACGGACGGACGGACGGACGGACGGACGGAAGGAAGGACGGACGGACGCCGGACGCCACGGCATGGCATAAGCTCATCATGCCCTTCGGGCCGGATGAGCTAAAAATATGTTAATTATTATAAAAGGACAGAGGAGGAGAGGGAGAGTGAGATGACCTGTGACAGATTGCGAGAACATCACACATTGACAAGGATACCTTTAAAAGAATGTAAATTATTATAAAAGGAGAGAGGAGAAATTGACCGGAACAGTGTCAAGTTATGGGGGGAAAATGAGAAATGGAAAAGTGATAGGAAGGAAGAGGGTAGCTGGAAAGAGGGAGGGGGAGATGACCTGTGACAGATTGCTAGAACATCAACCATTGACAAGAATACCTTTGAAAGTATGTAAATTATCATAAAAGGAGAGAGGGGAGGAGAGATTGAAGGTACATGTAACAGGGCAATTCCACCATAACGGAATTACATTCAGAGACGTTTTTTGCTCATTATTTCATTCCCTGCGCAATATTCTCATGACTTAAGTAAATTTTGATACTTATATAAGTTGCACGGGTAACCAGGCTACAACATGATAGGGAAATGGTTTTATATCTTCCATGTGTTGTTGCACACTAGACCAATATGTGTGACCGTAACGGAATTACCGGAGAATGGAGTTTTTTTGTTGCTACAAGTTTGCGTTGAGTTTCTCTGAAATATAAGACACTTTGAAACTGATTTTATGTATTTTTTCTATCTTGATAATGTCAAGTTCATTTTGGAACAAGTACGTGCATAAACAACACAATGATAAGTTCACAAATTCACTTTTTTGAAAAAAGACCACCTGTAACGGAATTACACAAATTTGTAACGGAATTACATCTCTGAAAGTTACAATAAATAACCATATTTGAAGAAAAAAAAAGCAACATTTTAGAATTTTTCCTTTACTTCAAGAAAAATGGTTAAATTGTGAAAAAAAATGTACTACATTATGTGACATGCTAAATAACTGCACATAATCAATATCAAGCAACATTTAAACAATTACAAATCACAAACAGGTCAAATCATTCAACTTTCAATGCTTAAAAGCCTCGTAAACTTCCTGAATATTGGAAATCTGTGTGAATGGAAATGCATTGTGAATGGGTAATTCCACTGTTACAGAATGACAAATAAGTGATATTTAGCTCTGTTTTCTTAATCATATTTAAAATTCCTTTCACTTTCACAGTTTTTAAAACTTTAATAACTGGCAGGGGTACTAGAGGTACATGTACAACAGAACCAAAGATTGTTACATATCTATAACACTGTAGCGTCCAGAGACCAAAATACAATCATAACGGAAAGGGGTCTTTCATTCAACACTAACTACATGTATGTAATGATTTTCTGCAAAAGCTACCACAAAAAATTCTTCATTGGTAATAAAAACTTATCATTTAAGTTACAAACTTGAATTTGGTACATCTTTTTTTCCAGAAATGATCTTTTTTAACCTCTGAAATTACCTTAAGACAAACGAATGTCACTGTAACGGAATTACGCCTGTGAAATCCACCCATGAAAATGCAATTTCTTGGTTACATTTTTCTGCTTTTCTGCTTAAAGTCATTAGTAAAGAATGTGTATGCATCGTTCATCACAAGCTCTTACATAAGGACCAGAACAAATCCTGAAGTTATGTGTGTGCGTAACAGAATTACAAGAAAATCGAGATTTGTTATATGAACTCTTGTTATATTCTAAAATTATTCTTTAATAAATTCAACCTAAATTGATCTTAATTTACTCTCAAATCAATTTGGAATGCATTTTCATCCATTCCATGAAATACGTGTATAGATGTATATCGGATATAAACGTGTATGATCCTCAAACAAAAAGTTGGCATATAAAATATAAATATGGAATTGCCAAAAATGAAAGACACCTTTAGGAATTCCCATTTGAAAATGCAAATACTTTGTACATCATTCTTCTTTGATCTGCATACAGAAGCACACTGAACACTCAATGTATTCTGACTTTATGATAATGAATAAAACATGTGTATCTTAGCCTGTATTATGTTTAGTTTTGAATATCTTGAAGCCTATTCTGTATTTATGTTTAATTTTATATGCTTCAGTTTAATACAAATTTACATAATTAATGATGAGTTATGAGCCTTTAACTGATCAATGATATTCAAATCTACATACAATTACAAAATTATTAATATTAAATCTCCTTGAAAGTTGAAGGTATGATTTATATCTTAAAATACATGAATGTAAATTAATGTGAGAAAATAAATGTAGCACCAGTGTCATACTAATCACTGGATATTAAAAATAAAATTGTATTGTTTTTGTTTTTCCCTTTCTAAAGTACAAACATGAATCTGCTGCATCTTCATAATTTCAGTCAAGTGGTTCTTGCTGGAAACTAATTTAATGATAGAACATTATCATCTCTATTATGTTCATGGAGAGATTAGAGAAATTATCTATCGTGTATCAATTTAGTTAAATCACCATTGATGCAATATGAAGCATGTGGGTACAATGAGTCACATAAAGTAACATTGTACAGTACTTGTATAATGACTTATTGTCTACATGGCTACAGTTCATGCTATTTAAAGGGTATTTCTACATTGAGAACAAGAAAAAAAATTATTTACAGCAATATCATTCAATACCTTACAAACCATGTGCGTGTAATTCCGTTACGTAACGGAATTACTAATACCGTTACGCCAATTTTGGAAAAAGTAGTGACATTATTTCAGAAAATTATGTTGGAAGTTCTTAGGACTGTGGTGAAGGAAGAGAATTCACAATGACATGACTAAAGAACAAGTAATAAGATATTGAGAAAAACTTATTACGTTTTATCGTAACGGAATTACGATCAAATATGCATAGATTTCAAAAATTTCTTTAAAAAAAAATGCACTGAAGTTACTGCCCATGCTTTACAATTTGTGATTGTTGCTACATTGTATGGAAAATATGAGAAAAAGAGCAGAAACAATCATTGAATTAAAAGATTCACTTTATTTTCATGAAATGAAGCTGATTTATGAATAAAAGGTCATAAATTTCTGTTCAATTCAAGCAGAAATATTTGCAAAACCAATAGAGCTATACACAAATGGTTTTCAGTTTCCTAAAATTCAAGTTTTCCTCTATCGATAACAGTTTGATTTAGGGAAGATTGCTCAACTTTGAGATGTGGTGTTTTTGCCTTCTCTCATACGGAATTGCCCACATGTGTAATATTTGGTGTTCGAAAAGTAGGTTGACGCCGTTGACTGAGGATGTGTGCAAGACTATTGGCAAAGTGCGACGCCGTGTGTGCGCGCATAGGGTCCTGTATACAGTTATCGCCTGCGCTCTGGGGCTTTTCGATATGTGTGATTGACTCATCGAACAGTTTCCCCGTAATCGGGATTTAGAGCGCAACGTCACAGACATCGAAAATATATCATATAGATTATTTTTTCCCTCGGTTTACTAAGATATTAATTCAAATTTTGTAAAATAAAGTTACAGTATAGATTATACATAGTAGTGATAACATTTGATCAACAGAAAGTCATAAAATACATGTACATACATAACTAATTTGTGATAAATTTCCACCGTTATAGAACAGTTTAGATCAAGGATTTGTTTTAGAGCTTTATTTCAACATCTAGTTTACAGCAATATGTAATAAACGTTTAAGCAGTTGTTCTTCTGATGCACCTGAATGTATATATGATGTATTTTGTTTGTTTGATTTAGTATTTTTGTAAAGCGCATAGAGAGTTACAGTGACTGTCATGTATTCATACTATTATTATTAATGTGGAACTACTTTTCAATACGATCGGTCATCGAATAAGTCTTAAAGAGCTCCGCTCTAGTATCTTTGTTGACACGTGCAAAGACTGATCAAGGGGCTCGTAAAAACTAATGTATTTCTGTAATCTAGTATGTCCACTGAATGATTCGTGAAAGTTCCATGGTACTGAATGCATTAATGTTCAAAATGGTATCAAGTTATCATTTTATGAGGTTTAATGGAAGTGCACATTTGATCATCTGTTATGTATACAAATATTGTATTATTTTGTTTTCCTTGTTTCCCCAGCTGCTCGGTAGGGGATAATCTAGATTGATTTGTGTACATGCTATTTGTTTATGATTGAATATAGTGTATAATATTATTTAAAAAAAGCATATCTACAATTTTAAGATGTAATATTCTAGATACTTGAAAGGAATTTGAGGTATGCAGTTTTTACGCAGAACATGTTAGCATTCAGCAATACAATCGTTCAACATATTTCAGAAAGCATTCTACATCTGAAAATTTGTTTAATGCTAACACTAATAAACACGACTTGCAGACCATTACAGTATAATATTGTGGAACGATTTCTAAAAACGCACGTCAGACTATGTACGCGTGTACATGGTAATAACTATCCAGTATATAGTTATAAATCGAACCACTCGCCGTATAATATATATATATATTTTGTTTATCGAAATGGCAATTCGAAAACCTAAAACGGTTTCATGATTCCATTGGTAATACACATGCAACAGTCAAGGTATGAGAGAACCACTAGAGTTCTAAGTAAATTTGTGGATTTGGACAAAATCTCTTTATAATGTAGTATGGACCGTGCACAATTGTTGCAGGTGTAGCAATAGAATGATGCTACTCAATGTAAAGGCAATATTATGACAGATTTTGTCTAGATAGTGATTTATTTCCAGACATTCTCAGGCTAGTCAATTTATTCGTTTAATATATAAAAAATACAGTCCCGGCTTCTCTTTTTTCGTGGTATCAACAATTGATTCAGGATATTTTGACTTCATTCTCACAATCTGTATTTTATTTTAATGTGTGGCGTATTTTAGTTAGGTTATAGTTGAATAGCATAATTCAATTACATGTTTCATTGAACCGATGCTGATCTCTCGATGTGAATATCTCGACAGAAAAGCCAGATATCTAAGTTTTCGAATGAACGATATGGAGTTGGGAATACAGTGGAGTACGGGGGTGTGGGCGGCATAGGGGCACATAAGAGGACAGTTTGTGTAGAAAGCCTCTCCTCACTCGCATATGTAAAAAAAAAGAAAGAAAAAAAGGAGTCCCACAGGGCTCCATTTTTGTGCCCAACTTTGTTTTTGTTATATATAAACGACATTTCAAACGCCGTTAAACATTGTAAAGTATCCCTCTACGCTGATGACACTTGTTTGTACTTTTCATCGCATAACCCACGTCAAATGCAGACATCCATAAATGAAGATTTAGAAGGGGTTGCCCAGTGTAATGCTAACCGACTTATTATTGATGCTAACACAAAACAGAATATATATTAATCGGTTCTCGGAAAAGAATTAGGACTTTTTATGATACTGGAATAATATTAAAGTTAAACGGGTGCAACCTTATGAAGTAAATCAGTGTAAATATGTGGGGGTGATAATTGATCAAAATCTTACATGGAAGTTACATATTGATTATAACAACAAATTATTTCAAAATGGACTAAATGAGATATTATGGATTGTAAATATTATCAAATATTTGATTATATGCTACATTATAATGATATTACAATATATCAATTAGATGTAAACTGCGTACATTGACCATCTAAGGAAACAGTCAACTTGGCCACTACAGGCAGGTAACCACTACATACAGGTTCACTAACATTATTTTCCTCTACAGAAGATTTATTTTTATGGCCACTATAGACAGGTTGGCTGCTATAGACAGGTTTGACACTGTATATCCAAAGCTCATCTCACAAAACACATATCTCCAGTCACTTATTTTGCTAGTTTGACAATTGTTAATATAGACACACATCAATCAAAGAAGTGAGCATTCATATAAGCAATCGGTCAATCAAAGATATGATATCATTTCAAATTTGCATTCATTCAATCATCAAAAAAAGAAATAAAAGAAGCCATACTTTTTAAAGGCAATTAATACATATCAAATAAGAATTTATTTAGCACAATTAATACAAAGAAATATTACATAGCTTTATAGATCATTCTCTAAATGGTATAAGCATTATACGATCTACTGACCTCTCTTCACCGTATAACTGTTATATGATATTTAGCACTTTGGATCGTATAAGCGTTATACCATATAATGTCCTCTACTCACCGTATAAGCGTTATACAGTGAAGAGAGGCCAGTAGATCGTATAAGCGTTATACCATATAATGTCCTCTACTCACCGTATAAGCGTTATACGGTGAAGAGAGGCCAGTAGATCGTATAAGCGTTATACCATATAATGTCCTCTACTCACCGTATAAGCGTTATACGGTGAAGAGAGGCCAGTAGATTGTATAAGCGTTATACCATATAATGTCCTCTACTCACCGTATAAGCGTTATACGGTGAAGAGAGGCCAGTAGATCGTATAAGCGTTATACCATATAATGTCCTCTACTCACCGTATAAGCGTTATACGGTGAAGAGAGGCCAGTAGATCGTATAAGCGTTATACCATATAATGTCCTCTTCACCGTATAAGCGTTATACGGTATTGAGCACTTTGCATGGTATAAGCCTTATACCATATAATGTGCTCTACTCACTGTATAACTGTTATACGGTATTGAGCACTTTGCATGGTATAAGCCTTATACAATATACTGTGCTCTCTTCACCGTATAACTGTTATACGGTATTGAGCACTTTGCATGGTATAAGCATTATACCATATAATGTGCTCTACTCACCGTATAAGCGTTATACGGTGAAGAGAGGTCGTAGATCGTATAATTGGTATGCGATATACAATACGTTATACAATGTACCGAGCTCTCCCCACTGCTATACGATATATTCATGATTATATTAAACCTTGAACGAAATAATGAAAATACAAATTACAGATAATATCTCATATTGGCAAAGTCTAAATTCAAACGCAACCTTTACTTTTGATATCTTATATTTTAAGATAAATAGCTGTTTCAGAATAGATGTTGATTAAACAATCATTGTTACGCTTTAAACATTGTGGTATTTTGCAATCCTTACTAAGTATTTTCTTCTTCCTCGTCAAAACTAAAAACAACTATTTGAAGAACATCTCTTAAGTAAAAGTACATACAGGGAAACCCCATTATAACGAGCTCGCAACGAGGTACCATTTATAACGCGGAGGTTCCCTGCACATGTCTACTGGGTTCAAGATTAACATTTAGGGATAGGCAGCCAAATAAGCTTCCAGTCACACAAATGTAATCAATACCGTAACCTTTAAATGCATAATTTTACTTGGACAACCAACTTTTTAATAATTAAGAATTTTGGCTATTGAAATATTAGTAGCTTTGATTTGAACGGTTTAACTGGGCTACAAGGAAAACATTAATTTCTAGCAACATCCAATGTTTCAGGCGTAGAAGAAATCAAAGGCCCTTTAAAAGTAAAGGTATGTCTGTACCAACAAACCAACAAACCCGACCTCACTGGCCCAATTTTTCATGATGAACTAATATTTGTTTATATTGTTCTAGATGGTCCTGTCAACAATTTGCAGTTCAAACGTGGCATCTTAACTAGTTATATTACGCTCTGAAACCTCATTTAAATGAGCACATTGAGTTCATTGCTTTAAACATGCATACTTGATACCTAAGCTAGTTGGATACATGTGAAATATCATGTTATAGGGTACCTTGTAATAACAATGCTTATAAAAAATGAGGTTCCACTGTAAGCAGCTGTATACTGTGAAAAAGAAGCACAAATAAGTATAGTTCTCAGTGCCAAAACAATCCAAACAAAATACACCTGTACTGTCACTTTGTAGTTTTCCTATATATGGACTTGTACTCATTTCAGAGGGTCATCATTTGTGTGAGCTATCGGTCTAGCAGTACTCAAAGACGCCCTGCACAAAGAAATTATATATATGCTTTTAGCACTGACCATGTGGAAAACCCCTAATTATGGTTTGAATTAAGACTAGTCGCTACAGACTTGGATGAAGACTAGTCGCTACCTTAGGATAACGGGAGACACGGAAATAAAGATCTGAACGAAACAACAATCATTATAGTTTCCTTTTACACTCTTTGACCTGATTCTATATGGTGGCAGCGGAAAAAACGAACTATGGAGAGAAATCTGCCGATTCCAGAAAGTTTTGAGAAAATCGCTGGACTAAATCAAGCAGAACAATGGCCGAAATGGCTTCGTCGATTCAGCCGCTATCGCACTGCCTCAGGACTTGCAAAGCAGGCGGACAGCGAACAGGTCAGTACGCTACTGTATGCAATGGGTGACTGTGCTGATGACATACTAATAACGCTCGGAGTTGATGAATCAACAGCGAAGTATGATGAGGTGATCACAGCATTGAACAAATATTTCAATCTACGGAAAAACACTATTGTTGAGAGAGCAAAGTTCAACAAACGTACACAGCGCCCTGGTGAAAGTGTCGACTCATTTATCAATGACCTGTACAGATTAGCTGAAGACTGCGAGTACGGAACGCTGAAAGAAGAGCTGATAAGGGACAGAATAGTGGTTGGAGTGCTCGACGATGCCTTATCCGATCACTTGCAATCACGAGAGGACTTAAACCTCGCCAAAGCAGTACAACTAAGCAGACAAGCTGAAGCGAGGAAACAAAATAAGCCCGTTGTCAGAGGGGAATCAGAGGGTACAAATTCAAACCCGACTGTTGAACATGTTGGCTTCAAGCATAAGCCTACGACTTCGAATATGCGGGGCACATCGTTCACTTCACACAGCCAGGGAAGTGGCAAACCGTCCATGCTATCACAAGGTAACTGTCAATGGTGTGGAAGAGATAGACATAGCCGTGTAAACTGCCCTGCAAAAGACGCAAAGTGCCATCAATGTGGAAAGATTGGTCACTTTCAGTCTGTGTGCCGCAGCGGAAAGCCTCCACCGAGCAAACAAGGGAAAGTCCATGAAGTAGATGGAGCGGGAGGATATGATGATTCCTTTCTTGATGAAATTCCCTTCCTCGGAGAAGTCGGAGAAACAGACAAACGGTATTGGAGTGCTGATATTCAAGTGAATGGAAATGAAACACACTTCAAGTTGGACACTGGTGCTGCAGTTTCGGTGCTCTCAGATTCAACGCCATGGCTGGACAGAAGCATTCTTCAACCAACAAGTAAGAAACTACATGGTGCAGGAGGGAAAGTTCTTACAGTCATTGGGCAAATGGAAGCAAACCTGCAGTACCATGACAAACAAATCACAGAGACCATGTACGTGATTGAAAATCAACCATGTTCACTGCTCAGCAGAAAAGCATGTACAGATTTGAAACTGATCGTCCTTATTGGTGAACTTGACAAGCAGGAGAACTCACATGCAAATTTCCGGTCAGAATTCCCCGAGTTGTTTCGAGGACTGGGACATCTGAAAAGGGCACACCATATCACACTGTCAGCAGATGCCAAGCCGCATTGCTTGTATACACCAAGGAAGGTCCCCCACCCCCTCCTTCCAAAAGTGAAGAAGGAACTGGACTCAATGCTTAAACTAGGAGTGATTTCTCAGGTGTCAGAGCCTACAAAATGGTGTTCAGGGATGGTTCCAGTGCCCAAGCCAAACGGGTCAATACGAATTTGTGTGGATCTCACCCAACTCAACAAAGCAGTCGAACGAGAAGTCCACCCAATGTCGTCTGTAGACGAAAGCCTCGCCAAGCTGGGAAAAAGCTCTATGTTCTCCAAACTAGATGCGAACAGCGGGTTTTGGCAGGTACCGCTAGACGAGGAATCAAGGCTTCTGACCACGTTCATCACGCCATATGGGAGATTTTGTTTCAACAGACTACCCTTTGGCATAGCGTCAGCACCAGAGGTGTTCCAAAAGACGATGTCATCCATCTTGGAAGGACTGGATGGGGTGATTTGTCACATGGATGATGTGCTGATACATGGACAAAATCAAGAGGAACATGACACCAGAGTGCGGGCTGTCCTTCAACGCCTACATGAAGCAGGACTCACACTGAATGACAAATGTGAGTTCTCACAACAGCGGGTGAAATTCCTGGGGCATATCATCGACGAAACTGGTGTCAAGGTTGATCCAAACAAAACAAGAGCGATCAGAGAATTCCCTGCCCCAAGGAATGTGAAAGAACTCCAACGTTTCATGGGCATGGTGAACCAGGTAGGGAAATTCATACCTGGCCTTGCGGACATGAATGAGCCCCTCCGTCAGCTCCTAAGCAAGGACAATACATGGAATTGGGGAGGAGAACAGCAGAGGTCCTTTGAGCAAATCAAAGACAAGCTAGTATCCCCTGAGGGGTTAGCCCACTATGACCCAGGACTCCCTACAATCATCGCCGCAGATGCATCCAATACAGGAATGGGGGCAGTCCTGTATCAAGTGCAGTCAGATGGAAAGCGCAGGCCAGTGTGCTATGCATCACGCTCACTCACAGGGACAGAACAGAGGTATGCGGTGATAGAAAAAGAAGCTCTAGCAACAACATGGGCCTGCGAGAAGTTCACAGACTATGTCCTTGGTCTACACTTCCAGGTAGAGACTGACCACAAACCTCTGGTCACACTCTTGAACTCCAAAGAGCTAGCAAAAATGCCCCCAAGGCTTCAAAGGTTCAGATTGCGGATGATGAGATTTGACGCAAGGACAGTCTATGTTCCAGGAACGCAGCAGTTGACAGCGGATACCCTATCACGTGCACCGGTTGCGATGCCGGGAGAGGGTGATATCGCCTTGGTCGACGAGGTTGAAACATTCGCTTCAGCCACAACCACGAGTCTTCCAGCAACCAAAGAAAGACTGGATCAAATCAGAGAAGCACAAAAATCGGATGAAATTTGTGCTCAAATCAGACAGTACTGTATCGAAGGTTGGCCAGACTACATGCCGCACAATCCAGTCCTGAAACAGTACTATGAACAAAGAGGACACTTGACTGTGGTTGATGATCTGCTGATCTACGATGAGCGATTGGTGATACCTACAATTCTGAGAATGGACATTCTCCAGAAACTTCACCAAGGACACTTGGGAATCACCAAGTGCAGAGCAAGAGCAAAAGAATCAGTGTGGTGGCCTGGTCTATCCGCAAATGTGGAGGAAATGATTTCCAGATGCATCACATGTGCCATCAACCGCCAAGAGACAAAAGAGCCACTGATGACATCATCGTTTCCTACAAGGCCATGGGAACGACTAGGCATGGACCTGTTTGAACACAAAGGAAAGTTGTTCTTGATAGTAGTGGACTACTACTCAAGATGGATCGAGGTCAAAGTGCTACGTGGCCAATCTTCAGAAGCAGTGATCCAATCGCTGAAGGAGATTTTTGCAGTCCATGGGATACCGGACTTGGTGATCTCGGACAATGGACCACAGTTTGCAAATGAGAACTTCAAAAAGTTCACCAAGGAGTATGGATTTGTCCATACAACCAGTTCACCTAGGTATCCACAAGCGAATGGTGAAGCAGAGAGGGGAGTGCGCACAGTGAAGGCCTTGTTGAGGAAAAACGAGGACATCCAGCTTGCACTCCTAAGCTACCGGTCGACACCACTGCAGAATGGTATGGCACCATGCGAGCTCCTGATGGGAAGACGACTGAGGACACAACTTCCTGTTCTCCCTCAAACACTCATGCCCAGAGTACAAACACAGGACTTGGAGAATGTGAAAAAGAGGGAGGACAGATATCGCACCAATCAAACAGCGAACTACGACAGGCGCCATTCATCGCAAGTTCTCCGAGAGCTTCAACCAGGAGATGCTGTCTGGGTGCGAGATCAATCTCGCTTCGGACAGGTGGTGGGAAAAGCAGAGCAGCCAAGGTCCTACCACATCCAGACAAACCAGGGGATGGTGCGACGGAACAGAAGTGCCTTGGTTGCTCTCCAGAAGCAGCCATCCACAACGCCGCTGCAGGATCCTCCAGAGGATGTCTACGCGGAGATGCCACAGGAGAACCAAGTCTGGGAGCCGGGGGCGTCTTCGAGTCCACTGGGAGACCAGCAGGTAGCCAGGGGCCGACAGAGGGACTCACAACCAAGTACGCCGGGGTCGCCGCCTGAGATGAGGACTCGATCTGGTCGTCTAGTAAAACCACCACCGAGGCTCTCGCTATAAGAATTTAAAGCTAAAATAAAAAACTAATTAATGAGCTAATTAAGAAGCCTCATTGAACTTTTTGATCTTTTGGACATACATTTTAATGAAAGCTTGGACAGATTTATTTGGACAGATTTATAAAACACTCTTTTTAATATAGAAATTAAAAAAGGAGTTTTTTAAAGAATTTATTAAGAATTGTGGTCTGAACGAATTTGAATTCACTGGAATTTGAATATAGTGAAAATGGATTTTGGACTGTGGGATGAATAGCTTGGGGGGAGATGTAGGATAATGTAACTCAGACTTGAATTAAGACTAGTCGCTACAGACTTGGATGAAGACTAGTCGCTACCTTAGGATAACGGGAGACACGGAAATAAAGATCTGAACGAAACAACAATCATTATAGTTTCCTTTTACACTCTTTGACCTGATTCTATAACCATGTGGAAAACCCCTAATTATGGTGATATATAAGATTGGATTGCAAAGCATACTGGAACGTTTTAAGATTGGATAAATGTAATGAAATTCAATTGGCAGTATAATGTAGGTGACAGAATCATTAATTACTTTCCCCCCTTTTTTTTCAGTGGCTTATTAGCCATTTGAGGAAATTTTTACATTTCATCGCTGGGCATAAAAAGGGCAAAATGGCTGATAATATCAAATTAGTTTTTATTTTATTTTCAGAAAGAGTACTTTAAAACCTTTCCGAAGATATATTCAGAATCCTCATATATGCCCTACTTTTTGAGAAATCCAAAATATCAAAAGGACAAAATGAAAAAATGTGCATGATTTCGTCGCTGGGCAATAAAAAGGGCAAAATGGCTGATATTATCGTCAAATATCGATTTTGTTTTTATTTCATTTTCAGATAGAGTTCTTTAAAACCTAACCAATGATATGTTTAGAATTCCCATATGTGCCCCACTTTTTGAGAAAATTAAAAATAACAAAAGGACAAAATGACAAAATTGCACGTATTTGGGCAACAAAAAGGACAAAATCGTTTTCACGAACTGCCGAGAGGTGTTTTTTGGCTAAAAATCAATGTATAACGAATGAAATGTGTTATTTTACTACTCTTCCGTAAGAATTTAGCATTGATCACAATATCCGCACATGCGTACGGCCACAAGTTTAACCAATTTTAATTCAAGTGACTACGAAATAACCCTTGCATGTTTGGCATACACGACTAAGCGCGCATATGATATGGGCAATAAAAAGGACAAAAATGGATTTGCCCTTTTAGCTGCCCATTATTGCGCCAAGTCGCGCGCATTGCCTGTGCATTATCAATGCGCGTAAAAAGGCAATTCGCGTTTTGTCCTTTTTCATGCCCAATATCGACGCGATATAGTGCATGTAAAAAGGGCAAATTCAGAAATGCGTAAATAACTCCGTTAAAAAGAACTGAGCGTAGGCCAAATTAAACGACTTGATCGCTTTATAGCCTACATTACTGTTTCACTAAACAAGATTACTGGATTTGGCATTTGAAAAATATAATTGCCAAAAATGTCAAAATGTTGTTTCTTCCAAAAAAGTAAGTATCGTTTTTTGCTATCGATACCGTCAATTTGTCCTTTTAATTGCCCAGCGACGATTTGGGCAACAAAACGGACACATTTTTTTTCACAATCTACTCAGAACTATATGAACGCCTGCGGGGTACCAATCTTGGTATTTTACAACCACTATTTAACTTTGGAAAAGTTATTTCCATACTCTCGAGGTCCTCTGTGTTCCAATGCCCGCCTGTGACCTCCGTGTCCTCTGTCTCTGCTGTGTCCTCTGAGTCCTCTGCATCAAATGCCTCCACCTGTCTGCAGAGCTGCACCGCTACTCTAGCAACCAGTCCTGTTTGAAAAAAATGAAACAATTTCTAGACTCACATCTTTTCCACAGCTGTATCATACACAAAGTAAAATGTATTCATCAGTCTAGTCATATTCTCCTCAATATGGGGCATTCTTTGTCATCAATTTGATTGAACCTGTAAGTCTAATAGACCATTAAGTTTAAGTTACAATAGCTATGAGTGAAGTGAAAATGCATGCATGCACTATTTTTCTGATGTCAATGCTGTAGATCAAGCAAGGCATTGTGGAGATGTCAACATTTGTCAACTCCAGCGCATCCACTTTCATTTGTCATGTTTAAGAAAATTCCTGCATGATTTCTAGCATTTTCATCAGGATTTACAGAGATGTCACCAATTTGTATTGGTGGAGCAGGGTAGCAGATTTGAAAAAGCGAACCAATATGAATTATGCTCTATAGCAGTTGTGTGTATTGTAATTCACCAAAATTGATGATAAGCACTCAACGAGTATCCTTTTATTACTTAACCATTCGTACCTTCATCTCCTGCAGCATCCAAGATGAGGTCATTTTCCTCCGTCATTTGCTCTATAACAAATCTAATCTGCTGCTCCTTGTCCATAAAGAGCAGCGTCTCCTCGCCGTGGCAGTCCCCTGCTACAACCATGTAGCTCACTGTAGCTCGAGACTGCTGACCTGTAAGATCACAAAGGACAAAATGTTTAGGTCAAGGTTAATCAAATAAAATATATTATTATTGAATTAATTATTTTAAAAAGCTGTATCACTTCGGTGATCCCTCGCATTTACTCCAAGTTGATTTGTATCCTTCGGGTTTATGTCAGGTTTATAATAGCTTCTGACCAATATGGCAATGAGAATTAAGGGGTTTCTGGGACGAGCACCGTACAAGGGTTTTCTATAGCTCAGTCGGTAAGAGCACCGGTCTAGCAATCTGGAGGTCTCGGGTTCGAATCCCGTTGGAATCCCATTTTCTTTGCCTTCTTTTAATCACAATATATTTCTGGTCAGTTTCTCTATATGTTTGAATTAATTACTACAAAAAGTTGTATCGCTTCAGTGATCCCTCGCATATATCCCCAAGTTGATTTGTATCCTTCGGGTTTATGTCTGGTTTATAATAGCTTCTGACCATTCTGGCAAAGAGAATTAAGGGGTTTCTGGGACGAGCACCGTCTAGGGTTTTCTATAGCTCAGTCGGAAGAGCACCAGTCTAGCAATCTGGAGGTCTCGGGTTTGAATCTTGTTGGAATCCCATTTTCTTTGCCTTCTTTTAATCACAATATATTTCTGGTCTGTTCCTCTATATGTTTGAATTAATTATTACAAAAAGCTGTATCGCTTCGGTGATCCCTCGCATATATCCCCAAGTTGATTTGTATCCTTCGGGTTTATGTCTGGTTTATAATAGCTTCTGACCATTCTGGCAAAGAGAATTAAGGGGTTTCTGGGACGAGCACCGTCTAGGGTTTTCTATAGCTCAGTCGGAAGAGCACCAGTCTAGCAATCTGGAGGTCTCGGGTTCGAATCCCGTTGGAATCCCATTTTCTTTGCCTTCTTTTAATCACAATATATTTCTGGTCTGTTTCTCTACAATATGTTTGAATTAAAATATATTATTGACACAAGATTGTTTTCTGCATTGATCATATAAACTTGATAGTATTGCATATTGATGAGTCATGTGACCTTGACCTTTCATGTCATGACCTGATACTTCATGTACAAAGTTTGCTTGGAATCTAACATTTAGTTCCTGAATTTTTATTATAAGATATGCAATACATTTAGGTATCAACATTGTTGGCAGAGGTATAACAATTATAGTAGGAACCGCAAGATAGGATGCCAATCATGAGTTATATATATGGGTACATTTTAGATTTCGAGCTCCTTCGCTCACTTGTCTGATATATTATTGTTATTATGGATGTATGCATAAAATTGTACAAATGCATACAGTGAGAAGTTCAAAAGTGTGCAACAAATGTCCAATGCTATTTTCAGTTCAAATTGGGTTTTGTATTTTTGTATACAATCATATATATGGATCATAAATGGATCAATTTTGTAAATTGCAAAGGTTTCTTCTATCTTGATCATATGGATATCGGTATTGTTGAAAGACTGATCAAGTGTTGAAAATGCGTAATACATTTAGGAAAACAGCTAGGAGAAAGGAAATCCAAGGGGAGACTGTGAAGGTATAATGTACTATATACTCAACATTGTATAATACACTGCTCGTGAGCCTCCAGCCACATACTTTGAACTTTTATATTTCTATAAGGAATTTTCCTTATGATACCTCTAAAATGACATAAACTTATTGAAACTAATGACCTACATCGGCCTTTGTAAAAAATTAAGTTGTGTAGATATACCTTCAATTTCATCCACTGGTTGGTTAACAACGCAAATGGTTTGGCTTCCCTTGGCCAGAGTCATAGCCCTTGCAGCAGTGCAGACGTCCTGGCAGAGGTACACTTGAACCCTGGCATCTGTCCTTATCACTTCGCTATCCTGTGAACAATATTGACAATATGAAAAAGATATAATATAATAGTTTCTAAAATTAAAAAAAATGTGTCTAACAATAATAAGAACTGATTTCGAACTGCTAAATGTGTGTTGCTCATCATCCAGGAACAGGCATACTTCCCTCAGGCCTTGCAGCTGCATGAACCAATGTAAATGATATATTAGAAATTCACAATAATAAAACTACATACATGTCAACAACTTATGCATGTCATTCTGAGTACCAAAAGTACATTTTACAGACATATTCAAGTTTGTACAGAAATACACTGCATTGCAGCAGTGCAGACATCCTGGCAGAGGTAGACTTGAACCCTGGCAGCTGATGTCATTATCGCCTTGGTATCCTGTGAAAAATGTTGACAATCTGAAAAAGATATAATATTATAGTTTCTAAAAAATAAAAAATAAATAACAATAATAAGAAATGAGTTCGAACTACTAATATTGTGTTGCTCATCATCCATGCAGGAACAGGGTATGGTAGTTAAATCCTAAGCAGTTCATGGCCTGTATTTTTGCATTTGTTT
This sequence comes from Echinarachnius parma, assembly GCA_037951105.1. Classification (NCBI taxonomy): domain Eukaryota; kingdom Metazoa; phylum Echinodermata; class Echinoidea; order Clypeasteroida; family Echinarachniidae; genus Echinarachnius; species Echinarachnius parma. Next base: position 11,494 of record JBAMJV010007708.1, on the reverse strand, counting down.
AACATTTTGTTATATATTTCGGCCTAATTGTATTGTACTGTTAGACTGTACTCCCTGGCATGCGATTCTGTGTTTTATTGTTCATCATATAAATAACATTTTAGCCTCAATTTTTTTTTTGATAATCAGGCCACAAGAGCCTTGAATAATGACATGCTTTTTTAGCAACATAACCGACATGTCTTGGTGATGTGAATTATTATCCTAAATATGTGCATGCTTTTTGTGAGAAAAAAGCAGACCATCATATATATATTGCTTAACTTTTACATGCACAATGTATACATGTAGCACATGTACAAAAATGCATGCACCAAACAAATATCCATTACCTGAGTGACTTTGCAAATGAGCAGGCCTGCTGAGTCCGGTTTGGTGATTCTCTGCTTTGCATTCAAAGCAAAGTGAAGAAGGCTGGCAGGAACATCACCCTTCTTGAACTTCAGGTCTGAAAATAAAAATTGATCAGTCTTGATATGAAATAATAACATTTAATTAATGCCACTTACTATATTTGTAAACATTTGTATGCACTATTAATTTCCAAATGAAATAAACGTCCACATGTTTACAGCACAGTTTCATTAAATGTTGTTTGTATAATATTGAAGTTCTGGTAGAGAGAGTACAGTCTTATTCAAACTGAATTTTAGTAAACAAAACCTGCACCTGCAAGTACAAATGCCTAAGCAAAACAACTGTTTTCATTTCGAAAATAACTTTTTAAACTCAAGAGGGCGCTTTAAAAAAAAGCATTAGTTTAAACCATTTTAAATAAAACATTGTGCATGTGATGTTTTGTTGACAAATATTATATATATGTAGAGAAAAAACAAATATCTAAAAGTCACTTTATAAGTTTTTTTGCAAGAGGAAGCATTTTAAAACAGATTGTTCAAAATGATTGAATACTTGTGGGGCCCCACATCTATTATAAATTGATATATTCATGGATATTTCAGCCATTTCTGAACTGATTTGGAACAAATAAGGTTCATTATGCATGCCATTGAAATTGTATGCTCTTTCAAACTTGACACTCATTCTTTAATCTCACAAAAAAATATTTTGTGTACGCCCTCTCTACCAAAACTCAACTATCCTTTTAACCTAGCATAAAATTGTTTGCCTTGAATATTGTCAGAAAGCACAGATTATAAAAATCTGAAAATTTATTCAAATGACGATATAATGGAACACATTTTTAGTTTCTACTGGGATCACGGTTTCAAAACCTGGTCATATCTTACCAAGGTAGGGCTTGAGTGAAGCCTCACTTGTGTGATGAGGGTACCTTTCCTCTGCCTCCTCCCACGTCGACAGGCCTACCACCTTCAGGAAGTGCCCCTGGACCGTCTTTAGGTTCTTCATCCGTGCTGCAGAGGCTGCCATCTTCTTCAGATCCAGGTCCTCTGCAGCTCGGGTGAGAAGGGTGAAGCGGTCCTCTTCCCTCAGGCCTTGCAGCTTCATGAACCACTGTAAATGATATATTTAAAATTCTCAATTAATTAAACTAATTAAAATACATTCATGTTTTGTCAACAACTTATGCAACTATTCTGATTGCCAAAAGTACATTTTACAGACATATTCAAGATTGTACAGAAATGCACTGCATTGGTTGAAATAGTTTTATCCAATGTGTACGTTATTCTATTTGAAATCTGTACATTTAAATGGAACTTTATAAATATTCTTTGAAGTATGCTAATTACTATGATGAAATGATTTATTGGTTAGAAATACCACAAGAAAAATTACAACTATAAAATATGGGACTATCCTTTTTAGGAGGCAAGAAGAAGACACGTCATCACTCACATTTACTAACATATTGTTAACATTGGCATAGCTTTGTATTTTCAGTAGGAGCACCAAGAGACCTTACATATCCATAACTTTTGCATGACAGCCCCCCCCCCCCCCCCCTTCCCTACCCCATCAAAAAAGTCATAAGTGTCTGTATTTTGGCTGCAAATAATTCTTAATTTCACTTTCCTTTTGTGCTTCCTGTGTGTGTGTGTGTGTGTGTAGGGAGGGTAGTGAAATATATCATGCCTAACATAATGGCATTGTCCCGTAAATGCACCAGTATTTTAGAAGCTGCAAGCTAACCCATATGTTTCAGGTAATGTTTCTTTCCATTTGCTTGCAGTCAAAGAAAACGTAAGAAAAATGTAATCAGATTTTATACTTACAAACTGCGACAAATCCTTCTCATGCTTGGCCTTGAAGTTGTTGAACAGGCTCTGGGCCCTTCTCCAACACCTGCAGCTGTAACTGGCTAGCTGGAATGTAGGCTCCAGCGATCGAAGAGCCTGAAATAAAATAAGTGCTGAATAGTTAGGATCTGGATCATAATTCACAACAGCTTTAAAGCGAAAAAAGTATGCAATAATGGAATAAAGTCAAACTTGCAGCAGTATCACATGAAATGAATGTAAAAAATTAAACACTATTTTATGACAATGTTACATTACATAGATTTTGCACACAATAAAGACCTTATAATATGCCATTCTCAATATAAGCACATTTTCTCAACAAACTTAAATATTGATGAAATAGCACAATTTACAAATTTAATTTCTATGTGATTAAATTAAATTTTCAATGTGATAAAAATGGGTAAATGAGTATGACATTCTCAAGCATTATATGTTTACTGACTTGTTATTGTATATGAATATAGTATACTGTATATATTCTTACGTTGAACGCACTCTTCCGTCCAGGGGCGTTGAACGCACTCTTCCGTCCAAGGGCCATGGCACACTTCCTTCTAGTACCCGCCAGCATCTTCGGTGGCTCCTCCTCTGCGATGTCCCCTCCTACTAATATCCGTCGGCATATCCCTGCCTCATCCTGGAATGAGGTCTTTGCCGCTGTCCTCTGCTTGGCCGCTAACTGCCCGATCCTCATGGCCTCCACTTCTGTCAGGCCAACAAACACCCGCACCCTCCATCCATCACTCAGGTGCCTAAAACTGAAATAGGATTAAAACATCACACAATGTCAATAATGATATCTATTTTTAGCAGTTCTCTGTATTATCTCTATATTATCATACTGGGGACCTTGCATACCAAACATATTAAGTTTGTAAGAGATTGCATTAGCTGATGACACTTAAATTACAAAAAGGCACATATTACACATATCATTAAAAGGGAAAGTTCTGAATCAGCAACAAATTACTATTTATTATGGTAGTGATATATGTTTACAAGTACATGCCTCGATCATAAGGTTGTCTCCTTTTTGCCCCCATTTTATCAAAGTATACATTTCCTGAAAGGAAATTTCATAAGGAATCCAAATATCTTCCCGCAAAAATACTAGAAGTACCAAAATCAAAATTTGAAATTCTCAGTTTCAAAGGTAAATAACATCCATTGATATTTGTACATATTAGATAGACAACTGCAGATTCTGCAGATACTTCCATGCAGAACTCACAAAGACCTCTACATCTAAATATATGGGGTTACTGTGTGGGAGATTTTTTTTCTCTCATATCTTATCAGAAAAAATAATCACAAAATTCAATAATCTCCACTACGATTATGCTGTATAGGATTCCAATTTTTTGGTCTTAACCCTAATCAGACCCTATTATTTTGGTTATGCTATAGCAAAGGGGTGGATTCCACCCGTCCCCTATTATATTGTTTAGACTTGCATCAATAATAGGGTATTTAGATAGTTATAAATTAAATTTATATTAAGATTTATATTATTTCATCTTGCTACATGAATAAAGACTTACCGCTCATCTGCCACAAGCTCTTGTGCACCAAGTACATAACTGGATGATGGCCCTCCTAACACCTGCAGCTTTGCCTTCTGCAGATCCTCTACTTGGTCCTCGACCATTGCTGGGATGAGGACAGAGGATCGAGGATCCTCCAGTGCCTCGAGGAAAAGGTCCTTCCCCGCAAGGATTTCTCCTCGTGTCCTCTCCCTCTGGATCTCCGCACCAGCCTCCACCAGATTCCTTAGAGGGACAACATGGATTCCTGAAGTACAAACAGAAATTAAAATAGAGAAAAAAAGCTACATGTATGAATTTCCTTCATAAACTTATATCAGTTATTTATTAACAAAATCAAAGATTTTATAATAGAGTGATGGAAGTGCAAAGTCTTCTTTTTCGGGTTAATCTGCCTCAGGACTTCAATCCTGAAGGCTGAAGATTCTTGCAGATACTGTTTGTGTTTGCGTCTGCATACAAGTCTAGTCTGGTGTATACTTTGTTTCGGGAATATCAAAATAATATCAAAATGCTTAAAATCACTTGAATATGTATTGACTGTAATTTTGGCTCTGAGAGTGTGATGTAAAAAAAATGTCTAGAATGTTCTGAGATATGCCCATCAAAATGAATTTGTTTTGTTATACGCATTCAGTGTTATAGTGCTCAGGTTCATAAAGTATTCAAAATCTAGAGTCATTAATCAAAACTGTGTCAAATCATCAATTGATGGAAAATCATTTTACCTGAGAGCAAGCCCCCCCCCCCCCCCCCCCCCCGGGTAACTTTTAACAACCTATCCATATAGGTCCAATGTGACACAATTAAACTCATGTATCTGTAAAGCATGAATGGTAACTATATGTACTAACCATAAAATTTAACTTACCTCTACATTTGGAAGCGATAACAGTGTCTATTTCAACTGGCTGATCTGCTCTTCCATCAGTGGCCTGGCTGTCAGAAGAACTACTAGCATCTAAACAGGCTCTCTTCTGTCTACCTGTGCCTATATGAAGAATGGGAAATAAAAAAAATAAAAAAATTCATAAGCTGGAAGAGATTTTGCCTGGAAACCGCGCTACTAAGTGATATATTTGGTAAATTATCATATCAATCCGGCCTTAATAGATATTGCGACGGTTAGATATTGAATTTTGTTAGGCTCTGAAAAATGCTTGTAGACTGCTGTGAAAACAATCTAAATCGTTTTTTAAAAAGTCGTTGATGATATTTCTATTGAATCAAAACATCAAATGCACAATTTTGTATGAACAAAGACTAAAACCAATGATTTTTTTTTAAGTAGCGCCCTCTTGCATTGTAATGGCTCTTTTTGAATGATATCAAGGGTATTACTTAGTCGTTTGTAATTATGTATACTTTTCGAGCATGGTAAAGTTATAACTATTACTTTGTTCCGTTTTGGTTACTAAAGTTAAATTTGACCAAAATTGGTCTTTATCTTTAATTTGAAAATATTTTTTTTCCTTCAAATCTTGCATTAATGCTCTCTATCTAGATACCATATTCCATTGAAGATTTACTTTCAGAGAATGTAAACTGATATAGGCCATTGAAACCAAATAATGCTAATATCTTATCTAAATCAGCAACTGTGACATTGGCAAGAAATTTCAAAAAATCACACACTATTCAGCATCTAGTTTGTTTAATTGTGACTGATTATCATTGCTTTATATTAACAAATGATAAGTTGTTTGTAAAATGATACCTTTCCCATCAGAGTGCGTGCTGTCAGATGAACTGCTGCCACTATCATCTAAACGCGCTTGCCTCTGCTTACCTGTGCCTAGGAAGAATGGTAAAAAAAGAAATAAACACCACCATCTGGAAGATTGAAATACACTACATTGTTCATAAATTTGGAGTTAAATTTTCCCCTGCATATAAATCTTACACATCATACTGAGTTGTATTTACTTCATATTTAATAAAAGTTTAATAACGAAAATCCAAACTACTTGGCATCTCTGAAATGTCTTTACAAAATGCATCAAGTATCAATTATAGTATTACATATTATTATTACTACTATGAAAGTTAAAGGGATAGTTGAGTTCTGGTAAGGACAGTACAGTTTTGGTGAAACTGAATTTTAGTAACCAAAACCTGCATCATTACATTACAAACTAATAGTTATAACTAGAAAGGAACACAAAATTATAAATGACGTAGTAAAGATCATGTTATCATTCAAAAAAAGCCGTTAAAACGTAAGAGGGCGCTCTCTAAACACTCATCGGTTTCAACCATTTTGAATAAAATATTGTGCATGTGATGCTTTGTTGAAATAGTGATTAGATAGAGAAATAACCAACAACTATTTAAATACATATTTGTAACTTTATGAAAAGAGGAAGCATTTTTTTGAATTTTTAACGGCTGGTTCAAAATTCTCTAATAAACCTGGGGCCCCAGGTTTATTACAAATTGTTATATTTATGGATATTTCAGCCATCTCTGAACCGATTTTGATCAAACAAAGATGATTTTATTATTTAAATATTATGCTCTTTCAAATTTTACACTCAGTTATTCATTACCTCCCCCAAAAAATAAGTAGTCTAGCGCCCTCTCTACCAAAACTCAACTATCCCTTTAATATGTATTGAATCATGATATCTATTTTAAACTTTTGATGACAATACACATATTTGTCACATCGCTGACGAAGGCTGTAGCTGCATATGACAGCCACAAATTTTGGAGATAAATATGTGTATTGTGATCAAATTTTAAAATATATCACATTATTATTACTCTTATGTTATTAGTTAAAATAAAGAAATTTTAAAGAAATTGTCATTTATAGAAAATTATACAGTTTGTGAAAATATTTCCTGGATATTATTAACTTTTCCTATTTCTGGAAAGATATATTAACGTACACTAGGAATATAAATAATACCAGTCAAATTTTGGAAAGCTTGAAAGAATTGTTTAATAGTAAGGCTGTTGACGAGTCACGGGTACCCGGGTCCCGCCGAAAAATGTCGAGTCCCGGGCGCAAAAATCGATACTCGATATCCCGAAAAAAAAGCAAAAGTCCCCTTTTTGAACGCCCGTGTTATCTGCCCACTCTCATTTTCTTTTCTTTCCTTTTTCCCTCTTTGAACGCCCGAGTTATCTGCCCACTCCCATTTTCTTTTCTGTCCTTTTTGTGTTCATGCACTCTGTAATAATATGCTAGTTATCATTCAGTTCATTATAAACTCATGAGATGCAATGTATTAAACCATGTTTTCCCAGCGGCGTGACATGCCGATAGCGAAATCCACAAATGGGTAAATTTCGGGTACCTGTGACTCGCCCAAAAAATTATCGCGAGTCCCGGGAGGGAAATAATCCCGAAATCGACACCACTATTTAATAGCAGATTTGTGTAACATAATACCTTTTCGGTTGGCTGGTTGCCTCTTCCTCTTGTTGGTAACAGGGGGTGCACCGGTTTCCTCTGATGAGGCATCGATGAGGGAATCGATGACTTGTAGGGCCTCATCGACGTCCTCTAGCTCTGCCTCCAGGCAGAAAAGTCCTTGGCTTGATCTCCTCTTGTCCATTCTGCTAAATCGTCCAGAGGTCGAAATTCCGTCGGAGAACTCAAACTATTTTACATTTAAAGAAAGGAAAATTAGTCACATCATTGAATCAACACAATGTTATATTGATGTAAAGGTCTCAATCTGCTTTGCAAGAAAACATTATGATTTCTTGTCTATAGTTACTTTGGAAAAAGGAAATCACGAATCAGAACAAAAGGATCACGACATTTTTTACCTCTAATTTTTTCTTCATATATATTGGTTAATATTCACGAACACTTAACTGTACAGCCAGTGTTATATTGCATTTGATTTCTTTAAGTAATTTCCTCTCATGAAATGTCTATTTATATTAGAAAATATTTGCTCTCAACTGTAACATTGACAATATCCCGCAGAAGCCCAAAATGGCATGTAACGCCAAAGGAGGCAACTACATTTCGTATTGAGGCTAATTTTAAATTTTAATTTACTTTCAAAATCAAACTGCAATATTTTCTTAATATAGTGCTTATTTCGAGGATCTAGTAAATAAAATCGAGCACTACATATTGGGAGAATAACACAAAATCATAATTATTCACAGAGAAGCAATAATAGTTGATTCAATATAAACATGGCTACTTCATCAACTGATTTTATTTTGCATAAATAGAAAGCTAAAAATGTAAAATATTAGTGCTTACAAGTAAAAAAGATGTCTAATTCTAAAGAGGTTTTTTTTTAACTGTTGAGCATTTTCTCTTTTCAACTGAAAGGGTACCACCACCCAAAACTAATATTCCGAGAAAGGTAACATCTTGAGCATTCCATTCCATCAACAAGTTCACAAAAATATGTTTTCAGAAAAAAATATTTAATTGGAAAACGCATCACCATTCTTAAGCATGCGTTCATGCGGTCTGAACTTGTAGACTACTGCGTGTGCGGAGCAAGCAAATCGCCCCAGTTTCTATTGTTTACAAACGTACGTGTGAATAGCATTGGCGCACTCGCAAACGAGGAACCAGGAAATACTAGTGGTTCCGTAAGTGGTGGAAATTAATTGTTTTGTTTATGAATTACACAACCCTTTGCAAAATGTTGGGTCTCTATTTGATATCACAAAACAGTACCAACACATATAATAATAGGAGTGGGCTATAATACGTGGTGAAAAATACTTTTTTTGTCATTTTATTTTCGGGACAGTTTTTTTGTATTCCATTTGCCCTATCTCAACATGAAATGAAAATATTTTTTCCCTGGGGTCTAAGAAAAAAGTGTGCAGGGCCAAAATCCAAGATGGCCACCGTTTTTCCTAAAAAATCACATTTTTGGCCATAACTTTGTCATTGGTGGGTCTCTTTATTTGGTTTTGGTGTCTAACCCTATGTTTTGGGGGTTAAGGGATCTACGGGCATGGTTCAAAATTGGCTTAAAAGGGGTAAAAATTGTCAAAAATATGCCTTAACACAATATCTGAATATTTTACAGTACTTTTAACTGCATAAATAACTTTTGTAACCAAAATGTGCACCATTACGGAACAAAGTAATAGTTATTTTCCATGCTCGAAAAGTATACATAATTACAATCGACTAAGTAAAACCCCTGCTATCATTCAAAAAGAGCCGTTACAACTCAAGATGGCGCTATTGAAAAAATCTTAAGTTTTGGCTTTCTTTTCCATACAAAATCATGCATTAAACTAGTTGAAATAATGATTAAATAAAGATATCATCAAGGACTTTTTAAAAACATATTCAGATTGTTTTCAAAGTAGTCTTCGGGCATTTGTTTACATTTTTCTAAAAAGTCTAAAATATCGCACGCTGATTACCGGTGAAAAACATTTTCAATAAAAAAATATTTTAATGAACTGTACGAAAATGGTTTAATTAGGCGTAAGCCCCTTGACTTGCAGGGGAGAGGGGGAGAGGGGGAGGGGGGCTGTTATTGTGCATAAAATAAGAAAGCTAAAAATGTAAAATAATGCTTACAAATATGCATGTCTAAAGAGGTTTGTAGTACTAGTTATTGATGAACTCTCTATTCGATCATATCAACTTAAAGGGATAGTTGAGTATTGGTCAAACTTAATTTTAGTAACAAAAACCTGGCTCACCATTACGGTACAAGGTGCTTGATAAGTATTTACACAATTATAAATGACTAAATAATACCCCTGTTATCGTTCAAAAAGAGCCCTTACAACTCAAGATGGCGCTAATTCAAAACAACTATTACTTAGTTTTAGCCTTTTTAATACAAATTTGTGCATTTAATGTTTGTTCAAATAATGATTCAAATGAGATATAATCCACAACTTTTAAAAAAACCTATTCCCCTTTTTTTCAATGAAGTCTTCGGCATTTTTTTTTCTCTAAAAAGTATAAATATTGCAAAGTGATTTAAATAAAAATATATTTATATTACAGCTGCTTATGAACTGATTGTAAGTCCAGTGGTGAAATGGATATTTCAGCTGTTTATGAACAGATTTTGATCAAATAAAGTTAATTCTGTCATTAAAATTATATGTTATTTTCAAATTTGATACAATCTCAGAAATAAATATCGGGGGGGGGGGGGGGGGGGGGCAGAGGGGCACTTTGGGAAATACTCAACAATTAGTAATCATATACCTGGACAGTAACTCCACCATGCTTGAAAGGTATACAAAATTACAAATAACTAAAAGCCATTAAAACACAAGATGGTGCTCTCTAAAAAGGCAATTGGTTTCAACCATTTGTTGTGATGTTTTATTTTTGTCATTAAAATTTAATGTTTTCTCAAATTCCACACTCAGTTTTTCATTATCTCACAAAGAAATTGTGATCAAATAATATTGTCATCAAATAATGCATAATTTGTATTGTACAAAAATAGTTGTAACCCATCTGGCATAACTGCTCACTTGACTTGCACTAGTACTTAGGATGGCGAAAAAATCCAGGGTATGCCACTGTTGAAACCAATGGTTTATTTGAGAGCGCCCTCGATTCCTGTGCTTTTAAAGGCTTTTAATTATGATTTATAACAGGCTTTTGAGAATGGTGGAGTTATTAATAAAGCTTTAACTTGTTTGTAATCTTAATTCTTATTGTGCTGGTTAGAATATTGTAAGTTCAGTCATTATTAAAACTATAGTATAGTTACCCCTCGATACCAAATGTGTAGTCTATTTCCTTGAATTTGTGAAGCTATTTCAAATTAACAACTACAAAATGTATTTATTGTATTGATTCAAACACCTGGAAAATGACATGGCATTATGGGATATGATTGATTAGTAAAGTAGTAGTTTAGTACTGCAGTACTGGAAACTTAACTTTGGTCTAGACTAGTCTTACGTCTAGAAAAAGAAAGGTACAATAAGTAATAACATGGTGATTACCGTGATCTGGTCACTATCTTGCTGGTCTTTGGCGATCGCAAAGAGATGGCTGAACTCCGTGTTGCTGTGCTTGCTGCACGCCCTCCTGTCGTTAATCATCAGGAAAACCCTTGGTCCTTCGCGTTGGAGCCACCACATGATGATTGAAGACTCGACTCTTCGGCGAGAAATTCTATACCGTAGTCGTAAATTGGTCTAGGTACTAAATAACACGCGGCGTACTCGGTAGACTACAAATAAGAAACGTCGAAACTGGGGAAATTGTAGATGCGTAGCGTAACTGACGAAGCAGAGAGCAGATCTGATCTTTGGACATACAAGTCAAAGTTATATAGGGTCTGGCCATGGCCCGGGTCTAGGCTATAGCCCAATAGCCCATTATATTATAATGACAACAGAAGAAGTGTCAAAGTCAAGTGGTTTATTGTCATATAGTGCGCGCGCTAGCGCTGGGCCATGGGCCTAGCTGGCTGGGCCGCGCCGGCGAAACAATGCGTGGTTTAGCGCGATATAAGTATCCTATTGTTGTCGTACCGGCGCCGGCCGGCCAGCTCCGTCTACTATAAGTCTTTGATTTCACCGCACGCGAATTATGATCGACCCATGGCCTGCACTGATTGGCCGAACTCTGGTTACCTACGTAACGCGTACGTACCCCAGCGATGTGAGCGCGATATTGATTGAATGAAGCGGTCGTGTCCGATCACGGCGTCGGCCCGAGGCCCGAGGGGTATTGATTGTACTCCAGAACTCCGCCTCCATCTTTGATTTCACCGCGCGCGCGAATCACAC